>CM062840.1:15251868-15450428 GCA_031772345.1 Himalopsyche anomala
CGAACTTCGTACCGCCTCAGAATAAATAAATGTTGTGTTAATTTATTGGATGAGTTAAATTCAGTTTGAATGAATACTCAAAATGAATTAAGTTCAATAAATGTGCAAAATTAAAAATGAAAAGTATTTTAATTACATTGAAATGATGTTATTCACGTGGCACAGTCGATAGATTTAAAGGAATGCAGTGGACCAACGATTTGATTTTGAATTGTGAAGTTGAAATGATCCACATCTTTGTTATTTGCTGCAAGAATTGCTCGTTCACTCAACCAATTATGATGTTTGTGATTAGCAATGATATTCAGGAACACTTTGTTGATTGTCCTTCGATGAGACGAAATTTCAAAAATTCGGCAAAAACGAAATCAATCCATTCGATTCGTCGACAGGAACACGGCCGTTACAGATAGTCAGCAAATGCTTGGAGAAATCTGCGGCAGATGGTCGTTTAGAAATGCAACTCGCATGTTTGTCGTTAGCTGAAGTTTCTTAACATAGCGCCACAGAGTCGATGTTTTAAGTCAAGCGTTTATTTCATCGGCAGCGGTCGATCTTGGAATAACTGGTAGTGTTTGGCGAAAATCGCCAGATAGTAGAATCATTGCGCCTCCAAAACATTTTGAGTCATTGCGCTGATCTTTCATAGTTCGGTTGAGTGCTTCCAATGCGGAGGAAAAATAAGCCACCATTTCCCTCATCAATTGCCTTCATTAAAGTATCGTACACTTTCTGTTGGGGGTTCAACAGTGGTACATTCGTTCGAAGTGATTGGTTCAATGCATCTCGATCCTATTCACGTTTACGTTCCGATTCTCGATTGAAAGCGTCGTTCATTCCTCGATCTGGCGACGCATCATGCAGCGCATGAGGTAACACATATCTTCGATCAAAAGCAACGCCTGGTTATGTATCTCCTCATTCACCTCGAGATCGGGATTCTCTGAACTGACGCGAATTCGGTGTAAAGTGTCTTCGGACATGTCATCCTTGTACTTTTTCCACAATTCACGTGGATTCGATGGGAAGCATGTCAAAAAAATGATAGCAAATAATGTGCGTATCTGACTTGGAGACGCAGAAACAATTGCTTCAGCGATTGTCATGTCCCAATGAGTTTAGTTTTCAAGCAAATTGAGCTATTGACATGCGGCACGAAATGTTAGGCATACGACGCCATTGACAGTTCGAAATGATTCGAAATGTCGACCCGAAGGGAATTATTGGTTGTTTTTCAGATTTTTCATGTTCACAGAACTGAAAGACTCTTAGAAAACCATTCCGAGCACTCTTACTGATTGGTTTAGAAGTACTTGGCATAGCTAATACCTCTTTATTTCACTGTATTTTAAATAATAAAATTACATCTTCACAATGTTGACAAACGACTACTTTTGTTTGACAGTAACTGTCAAACAAAGACTGTTGCTAAGAAATGTGTTGGTCTAGGATAAATTTGTTCTCAATGCTTGTCACCAACATAATGACAGGGATCTTTTCAAAATTATTCAAATAATACTTTTTTATAATTTTACGAAAGTTCATTCTAAATTTTCATATTTTTATATTACGAAATGACATAAATTCTCATTATAACAAAGAACGCAACATTTTCCAAATCTTCAATATTATATTTATGAGATTATCTTTCATTAGAAAAAAATATATATTTTGGTTTAATGTTCCACACATACAAACAGTTATACAGTCAATCCTGTTTTTATGCGGTAGATGTGTTCCACGAAATATCGCAAAAAAAAAATCGCATAAAAAAACTTGACTTCCATAGAAATAGTGGGGTGCGTTACTTACATTTTAAAATCCGCATAACTTTGAAACAGCGAGTTAAAATATACACTAAATCGCAAAGTATAAGAAAATTAGGGGAAAACCACGGCGTAAAAATATTAAAAAATAGTCACTGTATGACAATTCTATGTGTGTTTTAAAGCATGTGGTTCTAAATCACTCTTTTTCAGAAGAAATAGTATGCGCATCAATTTCATAAAACTATGGTTGTTTTCTAACAATAAAATTAGTGATCAGAGTTTGTTCAGATTTTCTTTTTCGATAATTAATTGTTTATGCAGTTTGTTATACCCATATATATAATATATTCTAAAGTTATCGTTGAAACTTGAATGCGCAATCAGAATTTGAATCATTTAGAAAGAAATGATCTTCTAATTTACTGAAAAGTTGGATACCTTCTTCAATTATTTTCGCAGTGAAGGAACTGGAATTTCTTTCAGTTCGTCATTGTTTTCTGGTTTTTTGTCAATAATTAAATTTAAATTATGAACATCTTCGTCACTTATAGCTTTATCTGTAAGTAATTCGTCGATATAATTTTCAAGGTATCAAACCTTTCTTCGCCAAGTTCAGGTGCTAAAGTAATCATTTCAGCTGATATTACCGATGCTTCAATGGTTTCATCGACTGTAACACACCTAATTAGGTGGACTTAATTCAGCGATGGCAGATGCAACATGATTTAAACAGTCCGAAATCGTATTTTTTTTTCAAATGTCGGTTGTGTTTATGATTCTCTCTATTCTATCCAAAATACAACAATATATGCTCTCGATGTAATATTTAACATTTTTATATATCGTAAAATATGGTACATTTAAAAAAATGCATTTCTAAAAAACCGCATTACTTCGAAATTGCATAAAAAAAACCGCATAAAAACAGGATTGACTGTATATAGGGATCAAAAATAAAATAATGATTTGATAGTATTCTATAACAATATAATATACATGAAAAGTATTCTGATTTTTTTTTACATACCTTCTGATTTTATGTACTTTCATTCGTCTTTTCACATTTCAGTATATATTTTAGCGACGGTGATGAACATGAGACATAAATTCCTAAAAGTTTTTTTTTTAAATGGATATTGAAGATTTAGTTTCAATTTAGTTTAAAGTTGGCATTCCTAACTTGATTAACAAAATGCCTCACATGAGGTAACACATGTCTTCGATCTAAATCAAAGCCTGGTTATTTATCTCTTCATACACCTCGAGATCGGGATTCCTTGAACTGACACGAATTCGATGTAAAATGTCCACAGCTCACATGGATTCGATGTGAAGCATGTCAAAATAATGATAGATAGATTATTTTTTCAATTAAACACCAGTTTAGACGTTTCCGTGCATTTCAAGTTTTTATATAATTCATAATTTGCATATGGCCCAAAATCATCAAAACACTTTTTTGCGCATGTGTGGGTTACGCCTTTTTTCCTTTCCACAGTCGATATAATTGTTGAGAAAACATAAAAAAGAAGTTGTACAATTTTCGTTGAACTTCATAAAAATAGTCAATTGAAACTTTCTTTGTTAATAATTTCGCATTCGACATTATATAAGAGAAAAACCGTTTAATTAAATATAGAATGCTTTTCCATCAAGTATTGACAGCGGACACAGGAATTACGTACGTAGCAGTTTACGCATCTTTATCTTTATTCACATCCATTTAAAAATAACCATAAAGTAATGGCTTACTAACGTTATGTAATATAATTCGCAATGTACTTTTGCTGTCAAATATCACGAAATATTTTTTTGACGTTCTATATATAAATAGTATAGTATTAATTGAAGTGAAAAGAGTACAGTTTCTAATTCCAAATAAAACTAATCCAAGAACATTGAATAAATAACAAACAAACAATCACACCTAATGCACGAAACACATTTAAATGTAATGTCAATATTTAGACCATAGATTTGACAGATATGAAATCGAAACAATCGAACACAATCGAACATTAAATTTGAATTGTCAATTCGATACAAACGTTCGTGCAAACATCGTAATATTGTTGTCAAAAAATGTATCATACCTAATTATAAACATAACCTCATTTCAATATTATTCGATTTTCTTTCGTTTTCATTTCATATCATCGATTATATTCTAAATTTAAAATTATTTAAAAGCCGATCGTATAAATACAGTGCCATCTAGTGTCATCTACTTGAACCCAGCATAAAACAACATGCCATTATTTGACCTGTTCCTTGTTTAAAAATCTTCTTCTGTATGAAGATATTAATTTTCTTTATAATTTCTTTTCCGTGATATTTTTCCGATGTTTTAATGCTTATTCTGCTATTCTAGCCAAAGACCAATTTAATAAATCAAAGATCATTGAAATCCATTCTATAATTCTCGAGATATACGTGGTGTAAATAACCCCACTTTGTTTTATATATATAGATTTTAAATGGCGTATTGAATTTCTAAACAATCGAATAATAATTTACACATTTTACTTTGAAGGTGTTCATTGCCGATACTTCGTGGAAAAGCATTATAATAAAAATTAAACAATGCTTTTTATTTTTTCTTCATTTATTTATAGTCATGCCCGATTTTGCTTATCATGAGCATTGTCAACTATTAAAAATATTTATAAAAAGATATTTAAACAAAACTAAATAAGAGTAATACGTGCGTATTCGATGTAATAAATCAAATTGTAAATGATTCCTTTTTTCTTATTTTTGATACACTTTAAATTTAGTTGCTTAGTGGCCGTTCTTACTTAATTTTTCAATGTTATTGCAAACTAGTAGCTTTATTGGTCTTAAAGATTTCAATTATAATCACTGTCACATATTCATGTTTGTATCAATATCCATAACTTCTTTTCGTTTTTATATTAAAACTTTTTGTTACATGACTTCTCGCTCAACGTTATTTTTCATTTTTTTTACATTTATAAATACGTTTGCTTAGATTTTTCTTTTGTGGTACATTAAATATTTATAAAACAGTTTAATCTCATTTGCACATATGAAAGTACCACATAATGAAAACTTAATGAAGCTCTAACTGTCAATAGTATAAAAGGATTTTTTGTAATTCAATTATAGTTTCAAAACTATGTAAAGTACTCAGTTTTAGTCAATTACTAACCAAAACTGCTCTTGTTAAGTTTAATAAAATTATGAATTATCCGCCACACCCATCCCTTTTACTCCACCCGTATTTTCTTTAACGTGGATTCACTTTGACTCGATCAAGAAAAATACGATATGGAAAAATTGTATCAAAATTAATCTAAACATGGACCGTCGAAATACTTATGCACAGTATGAAAAAATATATACAACAAAATCAACAAAAAAAAATAACAATTATAGATTTTTTGATGAATAAAACTTCTTAGGATAACTCGGATGTTTCCGCTAATTGTAAAATTTAACTGATCAGTTATTTTTACGATAATAAAAGCAATTTTAAGCCAGTTAGGAAGCAAATAGTTCCAATTTGAAAAGACAGTAGTGAAAATAGTAGTGAGTATGTAAATACTCTGTTCAAAAAGATCTTGACATAATTTATGTACCTACAATTTTGAAAATAATATTTTTTTGTATAACAAACTGTGGGCCTCTTTTACGTGGATTTCCGGGACGCATGTTCAAATTTAATATAAAATCGATTTCTTTATTTGCGTGGTTTTATGTATGATGGAACTTTTTCTATGATTTTTTATGAGTTCTACTCCTTTTTATGCGGGTTTGAAAAACACGTATCTATCGCGTAAATCAGTAGATTAGTTTTCATACAGTTATCTTCGTGTATTATTAAAATTTCGGTATACTAATTATAAAGTTATCATAAAGAACATAGAATAACAGTTTTTTAAAACTAAATACTGTAAGAAAAAATATTTACACGCAAATATACTTTCTTGACATCTAACTTAAAAAAGCATATTTTTACTATTTTGAATAATGAAAAAAGAATATGATGCCATCTGTTATCGCTTTTAAGGTTAAGGCTTTGAATTTATATCGTAAAAAAATACATACGATGATATTTAAATTGAATAATAAAAACCTTTATCCTACAATAGCCAATAGTGACAGCATGTCATTTGTTGTGGTACGATTTTATTAAGTTTACTTCTCAGAATAAACAATATACCGACATTTAAAAACACACGAAAATATAAGAAATGGTTTAAAAGAACTTCCCTTAAGCGTTTCCAGAATGATTCATAAAGGGACGTAAGCCTTAAACGACCTTACTTAGAAAAAGGTCTCCCAATTTTCTATGGCCTCCATTGTACCTGCAAAAAATTTCATTTAAAATATTCCCATATCCGGTTAAGGCCACAAAGAAATTGCCTTGGAGGCAGGCCGGGATTTTCGACACCATATCCGTTCCCCTTTAATTAAGGATGTTATCGGTCCAAAATAAACTCACAGCCTCCTCTTTGCTTTGCCAAGGTTATCACACTACATTGACGGGTGCGTAAACTGGAGTAGACAAGATTGAAGAACAAATCGTTTTTGCAATAGTACAATATACGTCAAAAATAAATTTCAATTGCTTGGCTGATGTTCTCAAAATAATTATTATGAAATTGGTTTCAATAAATGCACTCATTATTTTCAATTTAAAATTGTATTTTTTAATATTTTAACGATCCCAATAAATTTCGGAATGAAAATATTCAATGGTTAAACAAAAGTAGCCCTTGTGTTACCCATATGCTACATTACTTATATTTTTGTATTACTTGAACTCAACTGTATACTGCAATCTATATCAACATATTTTATTTTTGAAAAACAGCTATTTTTTCATGGTGGAAAGGGAAAATAACAAAGTTGATAGCAAATTACTATACGCCCTGATTTTGTGATGAAAATGGTTGAAAAATTCGCCCCATCTATTTTTAGATACACAAAAAAAACACATCGTTATCTGTAGAATTTACTTTTAAAACTCCCAAAATATTTCATTCATTCCGTTGAAATATTACAGAAATAAATAGTGGTCTAGTGGTTTGCCTTTATTATCAGATGGTTCAGGTTCTGGAATAATTAATGTTGTTTTTTTTTTAATTAAGATAAATATTTGAGATTTTGGGTATACTATTGGTGTCTCTTTCTTGAGTGACTAAGATTTCTTTGTGTTCGAGATTATCCTATGAGATTTATTTAAAAGTTTTAAAACTTCATGAGCATCTTAAGGTAATTTATTTTTTTACTTTTTATAACAAAACAAAGAGGAAACAAATTAAATTTAAATCAATTTTTGTTCAGAATAAAAATATTAAACGGTCAGACTATTTAATAACAATTTTGGTTAGTAGGTTAGGTTAGGTTAGGCTTTTTTTTAAATTTCATTTAAATTATGTTTTTTTTATTCTGACCGATGTATTCTGACCATTTAATAAAAATTCTGACCAGTGTTATTTAAATTCTGACCAGAAAAATACGAGCCAAAGAAAAATGCGCTATTAGATTTATTTTCAAAATAATAGTATAAAGCATCTTATTCAGTAAAAATAGTATGCCTTATACTTATACTAGTAGTTATGCTATTTATTTATTTTTAAAATGTACGCAAAAAAGTAAGTAAGGTACGCCAATGTATTTCCAAGAAAATAATAAATATTGCTTCATGTAAACGACCTTTTCGCTAAATGAAATCTCTAATGTCTTTTCTTATTGTTAGTATTAAACTTTTGACTAAAAATTTAACTGCTTAGAATTATATTATTATGGCAACTTAACAAGACATTAATTTGTAGCTCAACTTTGATGACTATTATAATTTTCACTTCATATATTTTACAGCTCTGTTTTTCTAGAAACATTTATTGGGTACATTCATTAGCTTCCCGGGAATATTAAGAAAAAAAAATAATACCATCTTTCTTTTATATAGTAAAATTAAGTATTATTTATTTGTCACAAAATTTTATTATTTTCTTTTGGCATTTTGTTACCATAAAGCAACAGTGAGATAAAGTGAAATGGTCGATTTTAAGATAAATATAGTCGCTTAAAGGTAAGCCTGGGTTGAATACAACACTGAGATATTTTAATTTAAAAATAAAATGGCCTATTTAAAAGAAAAATTATACATTTACAATTATTAATATCGCCCTGTAACTTCAAAGTATGAGCGAGATTATTAAAATAAATAGATACAGATAATATTATACAAAAACTACTATATGTTATCATAAACCGTTGAAGAAACGAAATAAAACAATAATTCGCTATTTAAAAAGCACAACACAAACCTTAAAGTTTGGTTATCTAGAAACTAGTACTTTCGACCTTGTCACAATGTTGCTTTAGGGTAGCAATTTGACATTTAGGAAAAAAGTAATTAAATTTCGAGGCATAATCTGACATAACATCAACCGCAAGTTCATCCATTTTTAAAAAAATCTCTTTTTATTTCAATATACAGAGTTCAGTGGTAGTTTAAGGTAGTAACATTCAATCATTGGTGACGTACCGGTACTTTTTAGTTGGCTAAATGTTTTTTTTTTACGAACTTAGATTCTCTATAGAAAACTAGTAATTTTGTATTGAAACTTCGTCGCCATTTACTATCTTTGCAGATAAGATAAGATATTTTCCGCACAATTCTTTTCTCGGCGGAAGTACCGAGGCAAAAATACATATATTCTGTTTGTTTGTTTTCACCGTGCTACGGAAATATTTCATTAATCTTTTTATTACTAAAAGCTATCTCATTAATGACCATGTTTACTTGTTCAATTTTCTTCTGCTTTATATTGATGACAACCTAATACATTACGGTCAACATGTCATCTGTAATTATTATGTCACTATATAATTATGTTGAACTTCTTACATAACATGTTTGTCTCAGTCTTTTAATAATACAGTTGATCCTTCGAGAGATAAAGTGAGCCAAGTAGTAAAATAGGAAAATATTTATATGGGACTTTTAAGCAGGGTTGTGAAGTCGCAGTCAAAATCGTACAATACTTTTTTTTTTAAAAAAAATATTTCAATCATAAATATATTTTTCATCTATTTATCATTTTTTATGCTAGTTTAACTATTTTTTTGGTTTTATAATTGATAAAAGTATCAATGTATTTTTTGCTGTTGTTAAGTATAATTTCGCATTGAAAAATCGTTGTACGAATCTAAGCAGATTAGAATCTTTAGGTACAATTAGTATGGTAGATGAAGAAAAATTTCCAAAGTAAGTACACTTATTTTTTCCATCGTCTTTTTCGAAACATGCGGGTAAGCATTTTCCTTGTGTTAAATAACCCTTTATCAATTTAAAAGAAGGGCAGATATGTTAACACGTAACCCATTTTCATTTAAATTACTGTGAACTGATTTAGAATAGATTTTAAGCTTTTGGTCTAGCGCCTGTAGCATCAAACCTGGATCTCATTCGATGATAGCTTTGGTAACTTCACTATCAATCACTTTAAGTCCACCGTACCTTGAACTAAAAATGAAATATCTTAAACCAAATTTGACACTGTCTTATTTTAAGAGCATCCCTGCCTATTGTATTACAAAAAAAAGAAAACTGGCACTGTAGCATTATGTTTGAGTTGAAACTTATATATCATAATGTAATCTTACTGGTTTTTATTTACTTGCACTGCTATTGTTTATTTGCGAGACAAAAAATGTGCACTTTTCTAGATACAAAAAAATAATTAAAAATATTTTGGTTTATAAAAATGTATGCGTTTGTATACAATATTTAAGAAATCGGAAAGTGTCTTGGAAAAAATGTTATTTCTATCACTACTCAACTGTAAAAATTATTTCTACGACTTTATTTGTTTTATTTAAATCTTATTTCGACAAATTTCAGAAGGTAAATCAATAAAAGTCCACTCACAGATTTCAAAATAATATTAATACATAAAATAATTTCCTGGGAAATATTTGATTTTTCTAAATATCCTTAAAAATTATTGTTTATTTAAACGAGCGCGTTTTGACGAAATTTTACGCTGATTTCAATAAATATACGATGTTGGATTTTTTTATATTTTTTCCCTTTTAAGCACATAATATTTTCTTTGCAATTTTGTAAAAAAAATGTAATTTCAATTCAGATTATCTTTTCAAGATGTTTTCAAATACGATTGAGCATTTTCAATCATATTTTTTGTTTATCAGGAGGAAAATTTAATTTCCTTCCATCACAATTTCAAGAGAACGATAAGTCCATTTTCGATTCCATCAACACCTTACGCTTTTCAATTCGCATACGAATAATAAACACATCGCTGAACGCAAATATTATACACATACATTTTGCTCAAATTGTTTAACAGATGGAGATAATTAAATTCCTTACTTAAGTTTATAGTATTTCACGATTCAATGACTTAGATGGTGATTTTTTCATTATGATACGTTTTTTAAAGCATTTATAGCATGCTTGACTTTTTACGTGACAATAATATTATGATTTTTGTATAGTATTATTGTGATTCGAGCAGTAATTTGCGTATCAAATTACACAAAAAAATGATGGTCAAAAATACTAGATTTGTTAATGAAAATGATAGGTATTTATACTATTACAATTAGATTTGATATTTTTAATGGACTAGACGTAATATTGTGTAAATTTATTATTTGTATCGAATAGAAAAATCTCTCTCAAAAGGCAAAACACTCTACCGACAAACCGAATAACAAAATTATCAAGGTGACACAGTACTTTAATTAAAAATATAATGCTGAATTTTGCTATGTTCATATATTTTTAAAATAAGCTTAGTTTTTTTAAAGCGTTTTAATTTTGTAAATTTTCATACGTTTTGTAACTAACGACACGGGTATCGTTTTTCGACATGTTGAGGCATGGATGAAATTGAATTAACGTTTTCAACTAAATGTTTTAATGATTCAAATTTGATATTGAAATTACATCTAGCACTTTCAGTCAAAATACTAAATTATATAAAATAACATACAAACTAGCTTACTTTTTACTTCAATTCGGTATTTTTTTTTAAATGATTTAAAATGAAATAATGTCCTTAACATATCAAATAGGTCAATGCCTTTTATGTCCTTTTGACTCTCTGACCTTGATATTAAAGAAATGTTTATTTACATCGCGTATTTGCATTTAACATATTATCTTTTAAGCTATGTTACTTTAATAACTTTAAATTTTGACTTGTAGACGTGCATAGTTAAACAAAACTATACACGGTTAGCTGAAAGCAGTGGGTTTGTTTCTGTATTGGCTCACTCATAGTGGGAATAGCCTTTTCCCAGACTCAGTGATATATCTCTATTTCACAATGTCATGATTCCTAAAGTGTGGAATTTACTATATTCCTCAATGTGAGGAAGGGTTTACTCTAAACATATTATGCCGCCAGCAACAATATAAGCTTACGTCTTTGTAGGATAGTATTTGAACAATTCGATAATATTGCAAGTGTATACATTGGATTTAAATATTTTATGTAATCTAATGTCTTTTAAGGATTCAAAGACGATGACAATAATAGCAAATTTGAATCAAACTAAATTTTAACTAGCGCTATTCTCGAATATATTATGATTTAGTCTAAACACTATTTAATGGGGTATCTAATACACAACTTGATTTTTATTTATTGGTTTTAACGATTAGTATAATACAAAATAACGTTTCCATTGTGACTATGTTCACTGTTGTTACTGTTGATCTGTCAAACGCATGTGATTGTCATTTTTTTTATTATCCTATATATGGTTTTTTCAAAAAAATTGCTTATTATTTTATACCCAAGTAAATATAAAAAAGGACGTATAAAAATCTGAAATCATAATTATTATATATTTTTTAAATTCAATTATAGTAAAATAATAATATATATATACATTTACTCAAACATCATATCTTTGTTTATTTTATAAAAGCGCTACACAACACTTGTAAATCATTTTCTTTTACAAAAACTTACACAGCAAATCCGCTTGAGGATTTAAGCTTTAAGTTTTCATAAGGGTAGAAAGCAATTGAAGCTTCCTTTCTTAAGATTTTGACGTACTTAAGAAGAATATAAACACAGTTTTTGAGTCATTCATAAAAGTTTCAATTAGATTTAAGTACAACTTTATAATTGTATAATTTTGAACATTGCTTCGCTATGTATATTTACAATTTATATTTATATATATATATATATTCTTAAGTTTATTAAAAACAAAATATATGTTTTATATACTAATGATACTAAAAGTTTTCTTTGGTTGCGAATTCCTATGTTTCTCAGAAAAATCTTGCTTACATAAAATACATAAAATTTTTGTTTTGTAAAAACTTATACCGGTAAGCAAAGGTTAACGTTTTTTAACACTATTTTTCAGATGAGTTTTCCATCTTTACAGTATGAAAAAATCATACTACTTTTTACTTGAAAGAATATCTAATTTCTCACTATAATAACGTCAATGATTTTTCTCACTATTTTCTGCTTTAGTAATCTCGGTTTTGAGTAATTATTTTTCCCCGAACATAATATTGTATCTGAAAAATGTAGCTTCATTATATATGAATAAGTGTTGCTGAACGAGGCTGGTCTTTGGCGCATTCTAATTCATGTTCGATTTAAATACTTTGACATATTTTTACGGCCACGGTACAAAAATAAAATATTATTTAAAATATAATTATTTTTTTTATAAACTGATAAAATGATAACATGCCATTTTTATCATAAACACACGACGTTTTAAAAACGTTAAATGTTTCGATCTGACGTAGTGTAATAAATTATGGGAAAAAAATCTTAAAATACTTTAATGTTGTCATATAAATCGTGTATAACTATTTGATTTTCACTATTTTACAATGTTATTTTTTGTAAATTGATACCTATTTCAATTTTATATCCGTTAACTAATGTATATAAAATATTTTTGAATGATTAAATAGTGTATCAAAATAACTATGTTTACAAAAAATAAAACAACACAGTCATTTGTAAACTGAAACATTTCATCTTAAAATGTTGATTCTGTGGATTGTACAAACAATGATATCAAAGAGTTCCTTTTAAACAAACTATGCTCCGCTAGGAAACGTAATATGTTTTCCCGGAAAACAATGAAAAATAAAACCCCAGCGGATATCCGGTAAACCGGTGAGCGTAGATAAACTGATGACTTTACCGTGTTATTTTAAAAGTACTATTCTATGAAATATTATGAATAATTGAGTTTTTAAATTCTATTATTACGTGCAATAATGTTTGGTTTTAAATTTCATTAATGTATATGGCATAGTTTCATATTTATAGTTTTTTATGTTATTTACACGTTGATATTATTCAAGTCCTATCAGACAGATTAAAGTTAATATAATTTAAATTGAGTTATCTGCTATTACTCTTCGATTTATTTTTCAGAATAAAAGATAGAAATCATTTTAATATG
The DNA here is from genome assembly GCA_031772345.1 of Himalopsyche anomala. Classification (NCBI taxonomy): domain Eukaryota; kingdom Metazoa; phylum Arthropoda; class Insecta; order Trichoptera; family Rhyacophilidae; genus Himalopsyche; species Himalopsyche anomala. The sequence goes on from CM062840.1 coordinate 15,265,098, forward strand.
AATTGTAATTTTAAAATGTATTTTTTTAGTTATTTATCACAATTACCATTAAACGTTCAATATTACAGATTTCGGTTCAAATGAAAATATAAGTTTCGCCCTCATAATGTTTTTCGGAACAAAAAAAAATGCTCAGACATAAAGATTTTTTGTGTTATTGTTATTTGTGACTGAAAAAAATAGAAAATTTAAATAGAATTAGTACGAATGAGTGTTTTATACATGTGACTGATGAAAATAAAATGAGGGTTATTAAAAGCTTTGTCGAAGCGTTTTCATAATATTTTTTAATATCGTTTGTAATTAGTGGTCAATTAATGATACGAAATAAGGCTAAGCAGTTAAATCAACATAATACATTTCAATATAATTTTATTCAAATCCATCAGACGTAAACAGCGGGAAATTTCCGTCATGGCATATTTTAAATAGCTAATTATAATGGAATTCAGGGGTTTTTTCTAAGCGCTTTTATTCGGCATTCTTAATATTCTTTTCTTGAGAAACATTTCAATGCAATACTCCTTTTTCTTTTTATTAAAAAAACGAGCGTGTTTTAGCAAACAATAATTAGGACGCCAGCTGCCGGCTTTCTGGTATTAACCATAGTAAAGTTGATTAAATTCATAATTTGCTTAGATACTGAAAGATCACCGAATGCAAATAAACTTACTTTTTACAACTACATATAACCGACATTTTTAATTTAATATGGTACTTTCAATATAACAGTAATAAGTTTAATAAACTTTTATGTACCTGACAATTACGTTACAAATATGAACGATAACTTAAATCAATACAAAAGTGAGTAAAAAATAAAAATAAAAGCTTATTTTGACTTAAAATATTTAGAAACATGTTTAAAAATAGTAGTATTAAAGACTGTAAGAACCTTTTTTTTACTTGCATTATTTTTGATTCTTTCCTTTTATATGGACATTTAAATTTTTTAAATTATTTTTTTCCACTTTCTCTTTTGCTTTCGACCATGTATTTTTTAACATTATTGCGCTTACCACCGCATTTTAAATATAGCATAATAAATTTGGGCGTACGCCGTATATCTAAAAAACAAGATTTCAGTAGTATATGTGACAATTATTTTTAAATAATTCACCCTTTCCCCGAACACAACGAATAGCTTTGATATTAAACGAGCCCTTTGTCAAAATATTGACAGCTCACCACTGGATACATCTAAGATACAATATTTTATTTGTATAAAAACGTTTTAACAATTTTATTATTTTAACAAGAACTTTTGTCTTTATAAGTAAAAAGGCATGTCATATTATCACAGCGCAATTTGTACTTTAGATCTTTTTTTACGTAGCACTAAAAGTAAAGTAGAACACTATGCCAAGCTGCATTTTACGTTTTGCATTATTTTGTTACGTTAATTGCAGCAGCATCGTCTGAAGCCAAGTTTTAAATAAGGCAAGTCATTAGTGCATCAACTAAACTAAATATTTGCATATTTTCTTTACCTTGTCGCCAAGCTATTCTGCCATCTTCATAACAAATATCACGCAAATTTTTTTCGCATACAATCATAATAATAATTTATAAAAAAAATTGTAATACTTTAATTAATACGTCAATATTGATATTTTTACAGTATTTTTTTTATTCCATACCGTTTAAAATATGGCGATGCCAAAACCTACTAAAATATAAATACTTGAGCTGCACATGGTTATAACAAAACAATGATATATGTAGCTATAATATTAAGAAAAAACTATAAGCTTCGATCTGGTTCCCCGCCTTTAGATGTGTCACAATATGTTAATCTAAAAAAAAAACAAAAAACGATTTAAGCTCATCATTTTTATCGATATCATTCAATATAAAATGATATTTTTTAACTCTCGATATGCACTATATTGAAGGTGCATTATTTTTTCGAATTCAATGTCTTATTATATAATATTTTAAGTATTTTTTCAATTAAAAAAATGACTTTTTCATAATTATTATAATCTCGTACATGAAATAATTAATTGTATTTTGATTAACTCCTTCTCTGTCGTAGGCATTTAAAATAAAAATCAAACCAAATTTGATCGCCAAAAGAGTGTTATATACATTTAAAAAATATATATATAAACATGTTTTAAAGTTTCAACAAGTGCGGTTTATACAAGTGTCAGTAAACAAACATTTATAAAGTTAAATGATGCATATATTTCCATTAGATACTTATTTTGGGGATACTATTTTTTTTAAATCACAAAATCTGCAATAACTAAATAAACCTTTAGTTTTAAACGGTGTTTATTTAAAATGCATACAAATCTAAATAATAATAAGGTTATCTAGATACAATCAATAAATATTGTAAGAAATATACAAATATAACTGGTTTTTTTTTCTAAATCGAAGGAATATTATTTATTGCTCTTTTATCATATAATTCTACACTGTCTGTGAATTTATCCTTTTATTGAAGAGTGTTTTGTATTACAATGCATTTCTATCCTTATTGCACAAATAATAAAAATGTTTTACAGCCGATCTATATTTCTCATTTTGTGGCCCTCTAAAATAATTCAACGACGCCGGTACCGGCTGGGTCAATATTTGATACAGTCCGACGTTTGGCCGAGTGCTCCGAGTTATTGCATCAGAGATTGCTATGTTCCTTTTTTCGCACACCGCTCTGAACAATCTAATTTTCCTCAAACCGAAATAACCATTGGGGAAATGGTTTTTTACTAGCAAAATATGCATTTGTTCTTTGGCCTGCTACAGTCTTTCAATCAAATTTAAAATGAGAACGGTTTATTTCTCTATTCTACAGCATAGCTTATCTTTTGTTTTTTTCGAAATTTAATTTACTTACTTTTAACGAATGACATTTCATATTAAGTGGTGCCACAAAAGTTTTCTGTGTTTCTTTTAAGCCAAGATGTATGTCTAATGAAATTTTAACTAATTAAGAAGAATAGTTCAATGTTATAACGTCATATCGTCGTTTAATAAGATATACTACATCGTTGCCAAAGAATTACGACAACTTGATTGTCTGTGATAAAGATTTAAAAAATATATATTTTAGGAATGGGTAAACGTACTATATTTTTAAAAAGGTATTATTAATACTTTCGATGGATTCGGCGGTAATTTTGTGGAAGTTCATTTTAATATAAAATAAAAATAACTTTGATTATTCCACGTATTGTGTATCAAAATGTGACACGTGTTTCGCCTCTTTCAGAGGCATCCTCAGACAACTACTTTCGCAAATGTTTGCTTAAGTACTTAAGCAAACATTTGCGAAAGTAGTTGTCTGAGGATGCCTCTGAAAGAGGCGAAACACGTGTCACATTTTGATACACAATACGTGGAATAATCAAAGTTATTTTTATTTTATATTAGGTATTATTAACCTTTAGAATAATTACTTTATTCCGAAAAATCAAAAATTAAAGCAAATGGAATACTTTTTTCTTTTAATATACAATTCTTTCCTTGTCTGATTTGTATGTTACAAAAGTAACGATTTATTATTTTTCTTTAAAAACTTTTAATTTTTCAAACACTTATGCAGATTTAAATGTTCCCAGTTCACTAAAACACTGGCAATATTTGAGTCTGCATTTAAATGTGCTGCATTTAATAATTGGGTTAAGTGTGCAAAAAACTGATTACACTTCGAAATTTATCCGCCATCTTGCCAAGACTTGACAGTTGGTGGTTTGTTCCAAATTTGAATTAGATAAAGAAACTTTTAGCAAAGTGATAATATTTTTGTTTGCTTTAACAGTGTATGAATTTCACGGATAACTTTTTCCACGCCGTTGTAGAGATCGCATTAAAGATGTAGTTGAATTGACATTAAAATGAAATAATATTGTTTTTAACAGTGGTTTAGTTTTTCTTCAACTATAGAGGAAAAATATTTATTAAGTAATAAATGTTAAGGATGAATTGGCGATAGTTGGAAAAAGTACAGAACGAAATATTGGAAGCATAACGATACCCGTTCTTATCATTGGACACAAATTTACACAATTCATCGATCAAAAAATAATATTTTCAATTCGTTCCGTGCACCAAAATACATTTGAATAATTATTTATCAAATTTGTTTCATGGATAACACAAATTATTTTAGCTGTCCACGAGATGAAACAAGTGTCATATCAAAGTCATTCGCATGAGTAACGTTTTAATCAGCAGTTTTAAATTAAACTTTTGATTAAATAGTTTTTCCGATAAGTAAATTTTATATGTGCTTCAAAATATTTATATAATTCACAGATCAGGGCACCCAATCCCGAACCCTTGTTGTAACCTCGGGATTTTGGAATTCACAATTGTTCATACGAGATTAATCATTTAGCATGTTTTTATTTTATTATGTCAAAAATATCCGGCACTATACCTAACTTTTTAAGTCATATGAAAGTAAATGATTTTCAAAGTTACTCATGATCAATTTGAGAAGAGGAAGCATAAAAAAACCCAAATCAAAATTTTTTTATTTAAATTGAATACATCTTAATAAATGCTTAGCTTTCAGGGACTTGAACTCAAAAAATGAGGCACACTAGTGATTTTTTATTTTAACATTTAATATACTAGTTAACTAGGAATTATGAAAGTTAAAAGTATACATATAATACTGAGAATCACAAAATCTCGTTTTTAGTATTGAGACAATCCCGGGGTTGTAACCCTAAAACAGATATACTAACTTATAAATTGTAATATGTAGATAAATACATGATCTCCTTACTGTAGGTATAGATAGAAAATACTTTCGATGGATTCGGCGGTAACTTTGTGGAAGTTCATTTTAATATAAAATAAAAATAACTTTGATTATTCCACGTATTGTGTATCAAAATGTGACACGTGTTTCGCCCCTTTCAGAGGCATCCTCAGACAACTACTTTCGCAAATGTTTGCTTAAGTACGAATGATTTTAATTTTACTATTCTGATATATTATAATAAAGATCAAAATAAAATGGGAGGGGATGATAGAAAAACAAACAAATGATAATGGTAATACAAATGACATTTACATTAAGAAATGATTATCTAATGAGTTGCATCAATTAGGACGGGTTAAACCATTAAAACACGTGTCACATTTTGATACACAATACGTGGAATAATCAAAGTTATTTTTATTTTATATTATATATATATAGAAAAGATTAAAACAGAAAGAAAAGGTCTGTAAAAGAAAAGCATTATTTTCAAAATGGCGAACAGTTACTTTTGATTTTATTAGAATTTCATAGTCTTTTAGTACAAATATTGTTCACAAGAGGACTATATAAAGAAATATTATAAACAATGTGGGCTTTATCGCATCCCTGCTCTAATATTCGTCCTGATGCTGTGAAAGCACGTGACGAACCAATTTGGTTATAAATTTTTCAAACTGTCTTTTCTTCTATCCGTTTAACTTTTTACGCGCGCGAATGGGAAGTCGGAAGAAAAAATATATATTCTCGGAGCTTATATTATACGCTGGGGCGTTATTTCTACTGTTTTATTGCTTTGGCTGAGAAACAAACCCCCCGGGAGGGTATGGTAACTATTGCGAGCGTGTGACAAGAATTTCGATCTTTGCAAATTGACTGGATATACGTTGTCACTGTTTTTATATCGTTTTGTCATTAGTGATGACTGTTACTATATAGTTAACGATGATCACTTTTTATTTACTATTCAATGCTTTGATTACTAATGAACAAAACTAAAACCAGTGCATTAACTCTTCTACAACCGAATCTGTAGCCAAGGGGGTAATTTGATACTTTTCCATTGTGGTATTTAAGAATTCTAATCTCTAACTGGGTTGTTTTTATTCAACAAATGGAATTTTCTCGCGATAGCATACATAAATCTTAAAATTCTTCTTCATATCAAAATTAACACATTCTCTCTGCATTCAGAGGATAATTGTTGTGCTGTTTTGCTGTACTACTGCATTTATAAATCAAGACAAATATATATACAGCAATAATTAATTTCCATTTTGAATAAATTAATATAATATTTTTTTTTTATAAATCAAGCGCACGCTTTTAAAGCTTAAAAATTATTTCATTATAAAACGGTGTTTACTATTTTTTTATTTTTTTTGTATTGCTTAAATTTTGTTTTATAAATAACAATCTACAAAAAAGGCAATGCAATTTTTAAAAACATTTCGTACTGGCATCATGTTTATAATCAGCGTTTTTATTTTCAAACAATATAACAATAATTAATAATACGTTGCAGACAAAAATTATTGCAACTTTTTTGTCAGGAGTACACTATGAAAACTTTAATCGTTAATATTGATTGTGGCAGTAACAAAGGTTGCCGCCCCATTGGTCTCATTGCACGCGGTGTTGTTTTCATGCGCCAACTCACAAATCCGCCACTGTGTACGGGATTGATGTCCGAAGTGGAAACAGTCGCTAATCTCATTTACAGCAGCGCCTGTTGTGAAGACTTAAAAGTACGCCCCGCGTAATTCGATTATCAGCCTAAGCCGCCGGTCGATGGGGAGAAGCGCGGTAAAATTGCCGCTCTCGAAGCCGTTTGAAAATTTCGAATGATTAGCTGCTATGTTAAACGATGCAATGTTACCAGAACAGTTTTATTTAATTCGTTACCAAAATTTTGTAATGCAACACTTTATCAAAAAAACTCACAAAAAAATGTATAGAGAAACCGTAAAAAAAATAAGACAGAATTTCAATATTTATTTGTCCTAATTTAACTGTCAACGCATATTTTGTGTCAAACCGTTTAATTTAAAAAAAAAACATCGATATAATATTATAATTAGTTATTTTACTTTCATACTTTTATTTGTATGTGTGTAAGTTTCAATTCTCAGCCAATAAAAAACATAAGAATATAATAATATAATAATCATAAGCCATATTAAATAATTAGACAGAACCATACATATTAAAACTCTGTATGTTGATGAAACTGTAAAATAAGAAAATTCTTTTTATCGAAAGAATGTAATGTATTGTTGTGAGTTTGCTTATACGTGTTTATAATTCGGATTGTAAAAAAATATGCGTCAACAAAATCATGTATTGTTAACAAGAAGCCATATTCTGGCTTTACATAAAGGTGTTTTTACTTGCGTTTGAGTAAAACGTATGCTTTTAAACGAGAAAAAATGTCTTCAAACGAAGTGTGCTTAGAGTATTATTTTTTTTGGTTGGATATTGTTTGTTTTGTAAAATGATAATAAACATTTACACAAATCTTTAACACACTTTTTTACTACTTAACTTCATGTGTTTGTTTTTTTCCAGAGATTTTCAAAATAGTTTTTAAACATTGTTTTTTGTCTACTGACCATATTTTAACCATGTTCGCATTATTATAAAGTAATTCTAAAAAATATCTTTCGTTTGCATAATTTAGGCATAATATGTACATCTGATTTCGTATCTTAAAGTTTTGACAGAAGCTCTGCAACGTCATAATAAATAAAGATATTGTATTTTTAATTGCATATTACATTTTGGTAAAATTTACAATAATTTTGTAGTGGTATTTTTTTCTGTATCACATTTATTTTTAACTATGTGAGTCGCCAACTGTAATATTATTTTGTTAATCTATAAAATGACACCTTACATTTGGGATAAAATATTGTAAAATTTTAATATCATATTATTACAGCGTTTCACAAAATTCATATACGGATCAAAACATTGATACATATCATCAACGGCTTGGGAACCTGGCATATTCACACAATAAAATTGTACCTAAACAGTCAGTACTTGTAAGGGGATTGCAAAATTTTCTTATGAACTTTTCTTTAATTGCATATTCTTCTTTTAAAAATGTATATTACATAGATCAACAGTATTTTGGCTTAAGTATAATTTATAAAACTGGGTGGTTGCTCTGCAAGATTCACATAGCTTTATTTATGTATATGAAGAAATTTATTATTTTTACTTAATTTCTATTTTTTTAAATGGAGTTATTGTTCGAGTGAGTAAACTGTACATTCTTGATACTAGAAATGATCTTGGTAAGAACTGAAGAGAAGAGAATTGCAACTACATATTTTAAAATAAAACATTTACCTATTTCGTCTTGATAAATTGTCACTTGGTTCAATGCCGAGTCTTCTCGTTAGATGTCACCATGAGTTCTTGACGTGTGGCAAAATAATTGAGCAATTTATTCAAGAGTGACCGCTCCACGCCAGATGGCGGTCCCTCCGTATAAATATGTTTTTTTTTCCTTTTTCAAACGCCATGTTAGTATGGAAATGAAAGATTTTCGAAGCGGTGGATCTTGTCAAAAACACTGTTCTTTTTTGACAAAATTTGAATTGTATTCAAATCAGGATTTTCAAAGAAATATACCCACAAGACATTCATGTAACCTTATCTGAATTTACAGAGTATAATTTAGTGATACTTTAAGCGGTTGTTCTTTTTATTTCGAAAAAATTGTCATTTCATAAACATTTACACTAGTTTACAATTTTAATGATCGAGATGAATCAATGTATTGAAAATAAATAAGATTTCACCTCTTGTTTATTATATAGTCAGTTAGTGGAATATTGTAATTAAGACTTATCAACTGGGGTGTTTCTTTTTAATTACAATCAACCAGATTTTATCATTTAAGCTAGCGATGCCCAACCTGCGGCCCAATCTGATTTTATGTGAGTCCTAAAGCAATCATTGTCACCAGATGCTTTATCAAACATCTGGTATTTTTCCAAAAAAATACTTAAATGAATGAGTATTTTGCATACATATGTATTTTTGAGAACTTATATTTATGTTTTTCCACTATATTATGTATAGTACTATTAATGTACTGAAGCCCACGTAGTGTATCAAAAACCGACATGCAGCCAAGACGAAAAAAAAGATTGAGTATCGCTGATTTAACCGAATATTTGTGAAAATATTATAAAACATTATTTTCACTGACAATTTCACTGTGTCGAAATCTGAACCTTTTCACTCACCTTTGAGCCTATGTTCTTCTGATATAGCTAATTGGTATACTTTGAAATAATATAAGTATGTTGGTTCTAGTATTTTGTTTCAAAGTTTATTGGGTTCAAATTCTACAATAATTGACAAACAATTTATCGTCATACTCGTTAGTAAACTAATGTACATAAATATAAATTTGAAATTGGAATTGGGGGAAGGGAATATTATGGCTATTCACCATAAAACCATTGCTTATAACGGTAAACTTTTATGACGGTGTTCATTCGCATATAACATACAAATTTAAATTGTTTTCGGTCATAAAATGGCCTTAACTGCAACATGAATACAAAGTATCCGATAACTAATTGAAATATTATCGATTTATGTTGCCAATCTATCTCTCTCTCACTCTCTCTCTATCTGACCACTTTTTCCGCCAATACGTGTTTGACTGTGAGTCATGAATCATTCCCCGCCATAACGGAACGGAATTTGAAATTTTAAACGGCCATTCCGCCAAACTTTCCGGAAGCGGCCGCGCTCTCACCAGAGAGCGCTAAATGCTTTATAGATGTCATTTTCAATATTTTACGGAAACTTTCGGCCATTGTTAGATTTATATTGGCTGCATTTAATATGCTACCGAGTTTTGTGCGGTCTATGATATTGTATTTTATGAACAGAATATGACTTCAAGATTAGAATGCTAGACCGTAACATTTCTATTATACTCAGAGTATTATTTAACAATATAGTATCATATATCAAGGAGAGTCTTAAGATAAAACGGCCGTATCTCCATTTAATTTTATTTCGAGTTTAAAGTTAATAAAAGCTTACAAAAAAATGCTTTATTGTCATTTTTTACTTTGCATATCGCGACCCGAGTACTACAAGGTTATATGTGAAAAATTTTGACGAAACAAAAATAACAATGTATACTAGAGGTCTGCACGGGTCCGGCCTGGCCCGTGGGCTGGGCTCGGACGGGTAAGCGCAGTTGAGATTCGGGCTCGGGCCGGGCCGGGCTTTGGAATTGGACTTTCGGAGACAATCCGGGTAAAAAGTATACCAAATTGAGGATTTCAAATTCCTCGGTGAGCTAAAAAAAAAAGGACTTTCGGGGATAGTATTCGAATACAATCAAATTGGCTATCTCTGTCGTTGCCGTGATAAAACGTTGGTTTGAATTTTAAATAACGTTTTCAATGATTTTCATAATATTTTACTATTTTTCAAAATCAATGTTTTTAATAAATATTACTTTTATGAATTAATTGCTTAAAACTTTTAACGATTTTTTGACGACAGTAGCTCAGCATTTACGCATTTGTGTTTTAGCGTTGAAAGCGAGAGTTTGAACCCTTAGCTGAAAAGTGATATCTATGGATTTTTCGCACATTAAAAAAAAGGTTTTAAAAAAACGAAAAGTTCAACCAGTTTTCTTAAATTCATTTTCTCTTCTGCTGTTTCTGAAAACTGAATGTTAAACCTTTTTATTTATATCAAAGATTATGAAAATAATATATTGTTTCGAGATAGTTATTATAGTAGATTTTTATGATTTGTCTTTTGTTACATATTCATTAAAAAATAAATGTTTTTAATTGAATGTATTTTGCTATTTTTTATTTGAAAGTAAAACCAACGTCACTCAACACAGGATGGGAATTACTTAAATCATATATTTAATGAACCAATCACTCATTTTCAAATCTATTAAATTATTTTTTATTTATTCATCGAATACCGGGAAAATTTCGAAATATAGAAAGTTTTTGATTGAAAAGTAATTAGTTTTAATTCCTAACCCTTTAAATCAACTTGTTTGCCAATACAAATTTACAAAGCTAAATAAATAAGCCTCCGCATTTCAGTAATCAAGTTTTCCCTTCACCGGGAAAACATAAAATTGAAAGAGGTATACCTGACTAATAATGAATACCGTTTGAGCTGTCAAAGTTCCTAACTTGATATGCATATTATGGCTTGCGGCGCACTTTTTACAGAAAGGGACAACCTTCTTGCTTCTGACTCTTCTTTATTTATAGACTTGAACAGTGGCCTACAGCCACATTTTTTAAAACCTGTCATTAGGTTATGCAAGCCTGTTACTTTGCAATTTATTAGTGGTATTAATTTTTATCGGACAAAAGAAAACGTGTTTTATTCTTTTTTTTTTACATGCACGTGGAAGGATATGCATATGACGTAATCAAAATGGAAAAAAACAACTATGTTAAAAGATCATCATAAATTAGATGTTAGAGATGTTGAAAATTTTAATTTGTGTTTAGAGCAGCGTTGTCCAACAGAAATCGTTTGGTGGCCTAAGTAAAATATTACCGGTATATGGTGGGCCGTATAAAAAACAAAACAAACAAACCTATTAAAAACAATTTATTAATTAATAATTAACATGAATCGTGATACCTTTTTTATTTAAAAAAACAGCCAAACATTTTATTTACTTAATAACTAATGTGATACTTGTTTTTTTATACGATTTTTATATCGACTGGTAATTTATTCGATGCACATCGCAGTTGATTGGTAAGGTTTTCATCGGTTAGCCTGTTAAGACATTTCGTTTTAACTATTTTCAATTTTGAAAGAACGACTCGCAGCGATATGTGGTCCCAAATGCAGCTGTAATGCACATTGTCAGATTTTTTAATGTTGAAAAATTTATCCTCGAGGATTCATTTCTGATCAAACTCACGTTTATTTTCTTCAAACAAGCATTTTAACTCGATGCTTGATTGGAGGTCTATTAACTCCTTTTGTAAATTTGCAGGTGCGGATTCTACCTCTACTACGTTAAATGGAGCTTAAAATATCGTGAAAATTTCCTTATACTTTTGCATGTATGAGAATGTGTCGTTGAATGCTTTAATAAACTTTGAATTCGCAAATTCACGTCACTGCTTTGTTTTGTTTGATTTATGAATAACAAAATGCAAAATATATTTGCAGAATGCTATAAACTCCAATGGGGCCGCAGAAAATCTTTTACTGGGCCGCGTGTTGGACATCGCTGGTATAGAGCTACTTACTCATAATTCCTGCTGTAATTTGTAAATTCTTTTCAATGCGAATTGTTTATTGCACCTTTTCATTTAAATTTGTTTTTGTATAAATAGCACTGTTAAATTTTATTTATTATCAGTTGACAATGCTCGCCATGAGCAAAATAGGTTCTGATCTTGATATATACAAGTGTAAATAGGAAAAAAGGAATATTGTGCCTAAATAATAGCCTTTCCACCAAGTATTGACAGTGAGCACCCTATAAAGTAAACTACACAATATCAAAAATGGCGGTTTTTCTCTATGATTCTCCAAAGCTTCTTCGTTAAGTTTATGTTAAAAAATCATTCTTTTTGTCTACTATTTGTTATGATCAATAATTTAATAAAACTTGAGAGCATTACTAGAAGTGCTAAATTATGTCAATAACTCATTTTTTTCAGAATTGACATAGTGCAGTTTATCTCCAATGTACTGATTTATACTTGTGAGAATCTGGATTACTTTTAGGATGTTTACTGTCAAAACATGGTGAAAAGGCATTATATTAAAAAAAAAAAATACTCATTTGTACTGATTCCACTTTTATTTTAAAAGATTAAGATCGGTTTTGCTCATGATAAGCGTTTACTGTTAGTCTCCATTTGAGCTTTATTAAATTTCGATGAGTTTTACAATTATGTTTTAGAAGTAATAAGCATTTTAATTGTATTCAATTTAGTTTCGCGTATTTATATTTTATACTTTTATTTATAAATTTGTAAAACTTTATTGTTTATTACATTTTATTAATATCGTTTTGATTTTTATAAACAACACTGTAACATTTTATTCTTTTATTATGCGATAATGGTCATCATGAGCAAAACCTGTCCTGATCTTATTAAATTAATGTGAAATCAGTAGAAATGAGTATTTTATTTTTTAATACAATCTGGATAGTTTGGATATCGTGAGAGTTTATTTTGATTTTTGATTTTACAGATATCACATATTTATTGTACTTTTAATTTCTTTTAAACATAATGTACATATATGTATGTAACCATATAGATATTACCATGTTAGGTTCAAGCTCCATTATACTGTCCTTTTGTTTTTTGTTCTTTAAAATACCTCCAAGTATTTTCAAAATGAATTCGCTAAAAGCTTCTTCTTGCTGGAGAAATAATTAAATTTTCTGTCCTTGCGTTTGTTTTTCCGGGTAATTTAAAAAGCTAGACTTCATTTAGTTTGGAGAGAAGCATTTTCTTGCATTACTGTTAAATTGACTAGACGTTTTTAATGAAAATCTGTTTCTCAAATAGCGTTTTACAACTTTAATTATTTGTTTAATTTAATTAATACTGGTGTACAATAAATTATTTTGCAATTTAACTGATAAACGTGACAGTAAATTAGTTAGTTTTTGATATCATAGTTTTATAAATTTATTTTAAAATTAAGCTGTTTGCTTTTGATTAAAAGGTAATAATAAAAAAAAAAATGCTGGCTTAGTTATAGCAGTAACTATTCTTCATTTTTTTACCATTTTCGCAAGACTAGGAATAGACAATACCGGTGATTCGGTATTTTATAATAATATCGTTATTGCAATATGCAATACCGGTATAACAAAAGTTAAAAAATTAAACGCTTTTATACTAATTTCGTTTTTTTCAAAAGGATCGGGTTTGCTCATAACGAGCATTATATCACAGTGCTGTGAATACAAAACAAGGAAAAATATTAGGGTGTAACAAACAATTACGTAAAGTAAGTAATGAATTCTCAAATGAAGTCAAAAAAAATAAAGTAAACTTTACTGAAATCAAGTTTTAATATATAATATTACCAACGAATTTAAAATATGTATATCAATATTTGTTTGGAAGTATTCTCAGAAACTACTGATTATTTAATCGTTTTTTAATAAAACTATTCAATCCATAGTTATTTTAAATGTCATAAATTTGCTCAGTTATTTTGATAATGATTTTATACTACTATTGTATCGTTAAATAAAACTGTTTTTCACCCAATGCATTTTCATTTTCAAAAACATATAATTCCATAATAAAAGTGCCTGAACCATTTTCGTTCGAAAACTATTCATACAATATTATAGATAGTAACTAAATTATTAACTCAAGAACAAATCTACTTTTTTGTTTATTTTTAAACGATAAAAACACTCGTTTTTATCATTTAATCTATTCCCTTACATTTCATAGTAAGAGTTTGCACAATATAATATCAATTATAACCGCATGCAGTTGAACTTTATTGCTTTTCGAAGCTTTAAGGCTAACTTTTAATGGAAGTGTACGCTGGAGCTTTTTGTATTTTTATTTGTCGAGAAACGATAAGCAGAATGAACTGTTAAAGATATTTATTTCTTTCATTGTGTTGTGCCAAAGTGAACAAATATCCGATAAACTTAAATAAACTTCATCCGCTGTTTTGCACCATATGCTTCGTCTATATTATGTGTTTATAACAAAATTAAATTTACTTACAAAACAAAAAAAATCGTTAAAATATTTTTCTATGAAAACATAGTTCTAGTTTATCTTCTATATATATTATAGTTCTGTAATAATGTTAAAATCTAAATATTCTTTGATTATAAAAATAATAATGAGATATTTTTCATTGATTTTTTCACAGAATTCTTTCTATTTATAGAATTCTTAGGAACTAGTTTTTTTCTTGATTTTTCTGTATTCTGTTCTACAAAGCAGTATTAAATCTACACATACTCTCACTCTTTCTCCCTCTTTCTCTTTTTCAGCTTCAGAGTAGAAAAAATGTTTGTGTGAACGTCATTTCTGTTTTTTTTTATTCAAAGCACATACACACATGCAAACTGTCTTTAAAGTTTTGGTCATTTGCACCAAGCTTATTTCATTAAAGGTGGCGCTTTTACTTTGTACGAAATTTCTGTGTTATATAAAATTGTATTATTATAACAAATAATTGCATTTTATTTTTATAAAAAAAACACATTTTTAATGCAAAGTACATAGTTAAAAATATCATGGAACCAGTGAAGTAACAAATTAATCTAAATTTTAATTTGATAATTTTGTTGTTCAAACTGCAAAAAGGCACAACCGTTTACTTACAGAGGTTGTAGACGACACCCTAAACACGCCAGACACGTCTGACGATGACAAAGCCCCGGCAGCCCAAAATCACTCATGGCTTCAACCCTTCTGGATTCTAGAAGGTTGAGAATAAAGCATGAGAACTCACTGACTGACCATCACTAACAGAGACACCGCCTAACCAGATGAGCTTGAACGAAGTACTGACTTTATTACGCAAATCCTTGCTGCAAATTAGCCTACTCATCGCCAAATAACATCTCTTACTCTCATCAGCACCAATATTACTACCATCAATCCAAACAGCAAACATCAAGCCAAAAGTGCATAAATCACATCGGCCTGGAACAACAATTAGCCTTCCTTCAACGACATCACTTAGACCAGTGTTTCTTAACCGTATTGAAAGAATCGCCCCTTTTGCATAAATAAATTATCCAAAATTATCTTACGCCTCCATCCTCACCGAGAAATTTGAAATCCTCAATTCCGTATACTTTTTACCCAAAATATCTCCGAAACTAGTTTTTTTTTTAACTCACCGATGAATTTGAAATCCTCAATTCTGTATACTTTTTACGCAAAATTTCTCCGTAACTCTTTTTTTTAAGCTCACCGACGAATTTGAAGTCGCTCCCTCTCAATCCTACATTGCCCCCCAAATTCTGTAAAATTAAAAACGCCCCCGTTAAGAACCACTGACTTAGACAATGGAATTAGACGACCTAGCCTATACACCCATATAATGCTATTCAGTACACCAAGTATTTTTTTTACAAAGTTAAAAATAATCACACGTCCACTCATAGTGTTGTCAATCTCCGCTGTAATTCTCGCGCAATCTCGCAACTTTTGTGTTTCACTATCATTTAACATTTCACACAACCTTAAAAATTCTACCGTCTTGTTAGCAGTCTCACTTTTTTCTATTCAAAATATCTAACCTAACCTAACCTAAGCCGTTATGCCACTTTTACTTTGATTAGCGCTTGTCAGAGAATTAATACAATTTCTAGTCAATTACAATTACATTGACATGTTAAAATTAATGTGAATTTTAATTATATATGCTTAAACTTAAAGTGTCATTCAATGTTTACATTAACGAGATTTGGTAGCTTGACTGCGACACATTCATTATTAATTTACCACCTTAACGGAAAAATAGACAAAAACACGATGATTCATTTTTGATAAAAATTTATTCGTGACCTGTCATTTTCGAATACTTTTCGTAATATAACTTTACTCATTGGATAAGTTTTTGTATCATACCCAATCGAATAACTCATTTTTGAAACGTTGGCACCAAAACGGTTTTGTCACTTATAAATTGGTAAAAAGTTTCAAAATGAAATTCCTCGAATATTTGGAATTCCAACTGGTCGTCCTTGCATTCGAAGAGCACTGACAACTTTACGAGATTTCAAATGAACTTAACTTCTCAAAAAGTGAATTCTAGCATCTTGGTTTTCGTAAAAGTTTTCAATTAATTGCCGATTTAAACTCTTTCTCACTTCTGTACTCAATTTCAAGCATAATTTTTTTTTAAAGCCTTTATGGTCAAATATGTAAAGGAATTGTTTTAAATCGATGTTTTGCGTTGACTTGTGTAGTTTCATCATTGAAAACCTGCATTAAATATTTAAAATATTTTTACAAAGAAATAATTAATTACAAAAAACAAAAATTAAACATCTTTCAATATCCACTACCAGTCACCACGGTCTTACTTCTGTTTTTTGGCAAACGTTTACCGTGACGTAACCTCACGGGAAACATATATATGTACAGATAAATCCAAAAATAGTCCTAAAAATTCAAATCTCGTTGGTTCGCCAATTGCAAGGGCTATTTGGCTTAACAATACACGGTCTAAAGCACAGTTTCTCAACCAGGGGCCACAGAGAAAAAATATTTAAGGCGTGCCACAGCACAGTTTTGGAGGGTCACGGACAAATCCTGGAACAGCTGAAAAAAATGTCTCGCATCTTTTCATTTTGGTAAATCCGTAAATTCTTGGATAAAATCTGCTAGCAAGCAAAATTTTTAAAGAATTGAAAATTATTTTGGGTTCTTTCAACTTCTCACTTTGTCTCGAAAAACTTATATATTTATATAAAAACACGAGTATGGGGGCCATGGCAAAAATATTCGACTCAAAAGGGTTCACGGGCCTATAAAGCTTGAGATACTATGATCTAGAAAAATTTATATATATATATATTGAGCAACAAACTTTTTGTCTTCTTTGAATGCTAATGTAAATATACCTTTTTTTTATTTTATATTTAAATCGTTATTTACGTTTTATGTACCTACAAACATTTTTTTACAGTTACTATGTAATAAGCCAGTAGGTACATAAGTTTTCATGATCACTGTCTTTCAAATAAAAAAAACAACCAATCGGAGAATATATTAGATGAATTTGCATAAGTCTTATTTACTTCTTGTTATCACGTGTTCCTAATTCAATTGCTGCTATTTTTTTATTAAAAATTACCTCAAATATTATTTTCAAAATTAACAATAAACTAAAATCACTAATTTAGTATTTAAATAATACAGATAAGACACTAAAAACATGTATGTATTTTTAAATATATGTATGTATGTAATATATTAAAGATTCAATTCAATCATTAATTATTTATTTCAATTCTCATTACATGCTGAATGCACATGAATAATTGTTCTCGTATTGCATCTAAAGAAGAGTTCCGCCACAAAACGTGGAATTCTATTTTCTTTTATCTAGAGCCACAATTGCATTTCCCACTTTATCTTTCAATTTTCTCGCCTGTAGAACAAAACTTAGCTAGGCGAACAGATATAGAAAACTCAGTGAACCAAAAAACTTAACCGTACTTCCTGTAATACGTCTTCTGATACTCTGCATTACGTTGGGCCTCGATGAAACTGAACGATAAAATAATAAAACACTAAACATTTACTATGAAATGAAAATGTTTTTCCTTGTATTTGAACACATGATTTATATAAGAGAAGAAAAACAGTGAAGTCGGATGATAAATTAAAAAAAAATATATATATTTTTTATATTAATTACCGATCTCGTAAAGCTGCTAGATATTTTAGGGCTGCAATAACTGAATAAAAATTGTCATCCATTCATTTTTTAAGTGGTATTTATATTATTTATACAAGCACGGATATATGTGTTGTTTTCATTCTATCTTATCCAGAAAAACGTAATAAAAAGAGAAAATGATACTTTTACTCGTAGTTTTCAAACCACATACTTCCAAGCTCTCTTCAAATGCAGATTAAGAATGATTTCGATATTATATTTATTGAACACTAAAAAGTATAGCATATATATCTGCCACAATAATTGAAACTTGGAATATCGCTAAAATATGTCTTTTTTTTTAAATGTTTTGAAAAGGATTGATAACTTTTGTGAGAACGGATGAATAGCAAAATGAATGTTATGAACAATTTTGTAGGGAGATTTTTAAAAGCTTTATATAAGAATTATGAATTGAATGAATATCCAATTATAATAATTTTTATTTTCGGAAAGTTATGCATCTCAAAATAAACATATAAAACTACGGTGAATCAAAATTTATTTATTGTTATACTTAATACGTCCAGTCTTAAGTGAAACATGATACATTTAAACATTATTTTTTTAATCCATGTCCGCTCAAAGTTTGGACCATGTGGCTTTCTATTCGAATAATCTAAGCAACATTTTTTTTCAAAGAGAAAATAGTAGAGATTTTTAAAAGGATACGGTAGAACAAGTATAGTGGTTAACCCATCGCTCTCGATATACTACGTTACTTACGGATTGAAAGGATTGGAGTTGTTTGGATATCACAAACATTCATGCTTTTAAATAGACAACGATAAATCTATTCAAAATAAAATGATGTTCATACCGAGACTGGAACCCGTGAAATCCGGCACGGAAGCTCACAACGCTAACCACTGCGCTATAGGACCTAACAAATTAAATCTAACAACATCTTATTATTATAATTATTAGTTATCACCTAAATATTAAAATCTTTAGCTTGAACATTTATTGACTTTTCTCCCCCATCTGATCCTTAAAAACGGGGTGTTACCACTTTGATAGTGACATAGATAAAACAACAGGGTAAATCGAACTTCAGCCAAGAAAACTTTTCAATTCTGACAGTTACAAAAAGTTATTCGAAAATTCAAGTTTAGTATCGAAACCCAGATCTTTGTGGAGATACAGCGTCTACAAGATGGCGATGCCGTAGGACTGTACCTTGAAACAACGTCGTAGAACTACAGCGTAGAACTACGCCGTAGAACTGTAGTGCGAGTTGACTCGTAAACTCAAAGCTTAGCTATATCCGTTTTAAGCCTGCCGAGCCCGAAACGACACCGCAAAAGACTGCGGGTCTTGTGTTTGCCGCCCATTTCCATTCGGACCGCAAGATGGCCGAATTATCTGTAACAATATTTTCGTCTCAAAAATACGATGCTGTCTGTATTCATAATGCAATAATAATTCTGACGAAAAGTATTGAAATCATACGTCATATTTGCTAAATATTTTTTTCTCTGAGCTATTGAAAATAGTATTAAGTGTTTTATTTTATTTAAAAAAATCTTCTTTATATAGTCTTTCATATTCTCCAATTGATCATAAGGGTGCAAAAAGTTTGTACTTCTAATAGAGTTAATTAATATAAATCATTTTAGATAACTTATAGATATTCAATAGACCACAATACCATCACAATATAGAAGCGGTTAAAGATAGAAATATCTGGTTTGGAAAGTACTTTTAGTTAATGAATCACTTGCAGTGCGTTCTTTATAAAAACTGTTTCGTTCAGCAAAAACTATTATCATTTTCATAATTTAACTTTTAGTAGATTACAACAATTGAAAATCAATGTATAAAAACTGTCAGTACTGGGATTTGAACCCGTAACTTAGTAATCAAAGCCAATGACGTTGAACACCCTAGCACACAGGTGGCTAGGCAAGGATGTGTAATATGTAATGTCTTGAATTCCCCCCCACCCATATTATCCTATAAACGGGCTTAGACAGATCTATTAGCTAACTACAAGTCCTATCCTAGGCATATTTTTTTATCCCTACTTTTTTTTAAAAAGAGATTTTGAGCAACTGAGTAACAAGACGTTTTCGTAAAATCTGTTGAATTACCTTTATTGGAAGGCAATATACTTTATATTGGGAGTGAACATACATAGTACAACAATTTTGTATTATTTTGAATATTAAAAAATATATATGAAAAATATTATTAAACCACAAAAATTGTTGGTTTTCGACAATATTCAACGAAACTATTTAAATAACCACAAACGTTATCACTGTATTATTTTCCAATTGAATCCGAACGAATTATTTGTGATATTATATGAAACTCAACCAATAGCAACATTACATTATTTTATTAACAATTGAGTGAACCTTTTGATAGATAATTCTGGTTGACGTTATAGCTGAATGACTGCTACAAACAATAGAGCCTGCAAAAGTATTTCAATTACTTTCACTCGGCAAAACATAATATAATTGACATTTTATTTTCCGTTGTTAGCGTCTCTTCTCTCTCGCTACTAAATACAATACCCAACAGTGGCGTAGCATTGTATTGCTTCATAGTCTACGCCGTAGACACATTTCAAAGCTAAGCAATTTTTATTATTGACAAAATACTGATAATCTTAATCATCTTAATCAATTGTGTTGTATTATTAAATAAACCCTTAGAATTTAAATCTATAAACAAATGAATATCGACTATTTAATTTAAATATTATATTAACAGACTCGTACTTTTTTATTTAAATATATATGCTAAATAGATGTTAACATTTACAAAATATACGATATTTTGTTGCTTAAATCTTAAAATATTAATGTTAATTAAAACAAATCGCTTTTCATGTTTTTGCGGTCAATTCTTGGTACAACAATATTTTTTCGAATGATTAGAACTTAATGTACTTAATAATATTATACTGACCTGTATTGAGTAAGTTTTTTATTTTTTATATTTTTAGTATAATTTGTATCAATGTTATGAAATTTATTATATTATATGAATAAATTATAAATATTTTTGATAAATAATTAATTATGATTAAATGTATTGAAATTGATAAATATTTTATAATTAATTTTAACATTTGTAATCCTATAAAACGCCTAAATTGATAAGATTAATTATTATTGTATTATATTAGATGCGGTGGTCAGTTTATTACATTTAGATTGCTGACTTCTTTAACGACCACGAATTTCCATGCGCAGCGATGGTAAAGGAATACAAATGACTAAAACATCAGTAATAAGGGATACTGGAAGAACTTTAACGCTGACGCGCCTTACGACTTATAGTTTTATAAATTTAATATGAAACAAATATCGCATAATACATAGGCAACTAAAAACCACCATTTGTTTTGAATTTACGAATCCGAAAAAATTTCAAAGAACAAATCGCAAATTGAACAAAAAAGGACGTCAGCTTATTTACTCAGCCCAGATTTTTTAGTTCCGCTACTGGAATCTGATACATATCAGTCGTTAGATAAATAATAAAATAGGTAAACGCACTGCCTTAGAGGCATAGTTTTTTTCGATAGATGAGCGATGAAAAACCAGAAACAATTGCCAATAAATGTAATTGCATCTCAAATAAAATTCAATAAAAACGTTTCCGCCAAGTCTTTTATAAAAAAAAATATCATTAGCCAAGTTTCTCACCATAGGTTAAGTGAATATTTCTCAAAACCAATTTTTAATTATGTTATTACTTAACATGAATATTGGAAAATGAGTTATTGTAAGAAGAACTAATCATAACATAATATTATATTATATGATGATTTTGTTGAGATTTAAAATTACAAAAAGAGTGATTATTGTTATTCTCAATTATATTTCTCTTTAATTTAACTCTATCATTAAAAGATTTTTGTTCAAAGGTTTGTGATGTCAGAAATTCCCTCACTCCCATTCAATCAGGATAACAAGGTATAGAAAAAGCGATAAGCTAACCACTAGTCCTATTCTAGCTTAATACTTTATATCCGAACTCTATTTAAAAAATGGGAAGTTGAACAACTGAGTAAAAAGCAGTTCTCGTTTTCTATTGAAATAGCTTCATTAAAATTTTATATGTTCCATATTGGGAACGGACTTGGATAACAATAAAAAAATCTAATAAAACACTTTATAAAAAATGTATATTTTCGTAAGTAAAATTTGTTGTTATTGTCAGTGGCCTGATAGTCACTGTTTCAGTAAAAAAAAACAGATGTTAATGTGACATTTAAGCTCAGTTGAAAAGACATCAACTTATATGCATCGAATTCCCATTTCTCAGTTCGTGAAATCGCATAGCATTGAATTGAGTATTTGTGTGAGACAAATTGAGGCAAAGAGGATTTTCATGTGTGTCTACTGCCTTACACCTCTAAATCAAACCCGCTTTTCAGCGCTCAACTATGTAAATTACGTATTAAAGCTCTGCCCTAAATCTATTTTTCTTTGAATTATTTATGGCAAATTTATACGAATCCACCGGATGAAAATCGTATTGCAGTGTCAATACGACAGTATGGATTTGTGTTGAATTAACCCATTAGCTAAAATTGATATTGTCGCCTGCCAATGTCACTTCCTCGTATGATGGATTATGAACATACTAATAAAATTAACTATTACTAGTTTTTACGACTAGTTTTTGGATCTAGAAACTACGATCATTAGATCCAGGGAAGCATAGCGTATTAAGATATTATATCGTTGTTTATAAATATGTATTTCTCCTGCTCTGTTCATAAAACTCACCAAGGAAAAGGAAATCTCACGCAAATGGTTTAGTACTGGAAGATATTTAATCTTTCAAAGCATGAAATAATCGATTTACTTGAAAGTCTAACTCACATACGCTATCAATACTTTTTCAATAAAATATGCAAGCTTTGGCGATGTAGTGCTTTTATTATCATTTTTTTTTTCATTGTTTTAATGAATAATGAATATGTTAAATATCAAAATCAGCTATCTCTACATATATTTAAATATTCAATGAGATACTTGTATCTATTTCAACAGTTATGTTTCATTTTGTCCATTGCAATCAGCCTCGCTCTATTATTATTTATCACTTACCACCTATAGACTACATTTGACACTTCGTTTTATGAAGTTTTAAACAGTTTATTAAATAATAAAACGACGAGTTTCGGTTGGCAAACGATTTAATTAATTTTACTTTGTTCTATTATACTGTCTTTAACATACATTCTTATTTTTTGTGTATTTTTATTTATCTGTTTTAATGTAATTATCTCAAAATACGACCCTCCTCAACCCATATAAAAAATATTTTTCGCAATAAATTTTGACTTTAAACTTTCCATCATTCATCAACAATGCACTTTGTTATTTATTTTCTCAAAAACAACGTGTAAGATTGACAGAAGTCAAGTCTATATGATCATAATGCATTTATTTAAAAAATATATGTAATTTGAATCAGACTGTGGCAAAATCTAAATACTTTTATCGTTTTATAACTTTGAAAATAAATAAATCGTTTCGTTCACTTCATTTAATGTTTTGCAAAAAGCTATTTAACAGTAAATTAAACTGACGGAGAGTCATTAAGCGATAAAAATCTAAGACGGTGTGATACCAGGAAGATAAAGTTAATATATTTTATATTTAAGTATCAAATAAAGAAAATCTTTCACTTCGTTTACATTCCTCTTCTTCTTTTGTACACAAAAAAAAACTAGACTTTGTTCGCTGAAACTTAATTAAAATATTTCTTTGATATTCAGCAATATAAAAAAAAGAAATACCTGTTAACTGGATATTTTCACAGCAAAAAAAATCTTAATTGTATTTTCTTTTTAAATATAATTGGATACAAATCTTTCTACTACAGTAATTTAAAAATATTGAAAAACATAAAGAAGTTTTTCTTTTAAGCAATCAGGTTGTTTCATTTATATATGTATATTACAATTTCCGCGAAATATTTTTCAAAATTAGGCTGTTTGTGATGTTCAAATATAATTAGTTATTTTTAAACGCGCTCGCTTTTTAGCTTAAATGTAAAAAAACAAAATCGACACATTTCTACTATGTTTAATATAAAAAAAACTTTTTCGTGTAATACTCAGCACACGCTTTCTCGTGCCAACATATTACCACACATGACGAAACATTGTCATATAATAAAAATAATAAAACATTTTTAGTACTTTTTCCACACAAAAATTATTGGATCAGGACCGGTTTCGCTCATTGTGAGCATTTTCAACTGATAAGAAATACAATGAAACAGTGATATTTCTACAAAAGTTAAGTAAGAAAAACAAGGTATGACAAACAATTGGTATTACAACTAAGCAAATAAATTGTAGCAAAATACAAGAAAAATATATTTTTTCTCAGTTTGCATTTATTTTGTAAGAATTGATATGGCCTTTAAACTTTTGTATAAATATCACTGTTTCATTGTATTTTTATCAGTTGACAATGCTCACAATCAGCGAAACCGGTCCTGATCCAATAAATTGTATGTGGAAAAAGTACTAAAAATGTTTTATTATTTTTATTATAATGCCATTCCACCAAGTATTGACAGTAAACACCTTAAAAGTGATTGTCATATAAGTTTATAATTTTAATAAAAAATTACCGCATTAAACATTCGTCAGAAATTCAATTCAATTGTAAATGAAAAGATATGATCAAATCAATACCTCAGTTGCAAAGTAAAAAAAAAAATGTTGTTTTGAGTTTAAGAAAATGCTTCTGATGAGTTATGACTGTTTAAATCTCAACCGTAATAATTTAAAAAAATGTGAAAACATTTGAAAACTCATTTTATTAATATTACAAAAAAATATTATGTTTACAATATAAAAAAATATAAATATGCGTTTTAGATCATCCAAGAATTTAATTATACTCTGAAAAAATAATTAAAAAATAAACGAGCCCAAAATCTTGTTGCTTGATAATTAATGAAAAACTATAATTTTTGAGTTGCTACAATTTTAAGCCAATTTATCGAAATGATTATTTTACTATACAAAATTATAATATTAGTTATTTATTTTTCTTCTTAAAAATTCTCGTAACAATTTATTAACGTTTATAACCTAATATAATGTTTCGCGTTTTTGTCTTGGGTACTTCAGTGAGCGAGCTTTTGGTGGGTGATAAAAAAAGCACAATTCCAACTGGAATCCATAACTACAAATACAAACCGTGAACTTTTAATTGACTTAGGCTCTTCCCATTGCAAAAAGCGTTTACATTAACTGCTATTTAAACTAAATCCACTTTCAGCGAATCAGATAGTTAACGATTATTATTGACATTTGCTTGAAGTGAGGTTAATACAGCAAAATTTACGACTTTCGCTATTTAAAGTGAAAGTCACGTTACAAAGAGGTATCTTTTTTAGATTCCATTTCTTTAATTAACCCTTCTGACTCGAGCGTTTGTTTAAACGGAGTTTGGAGTTGCGACTGTGGTGGACTGACGTCACATTTAACCGTTATCGACTTACATCTACCGCTTTACATTTTCCTTTAAGACAGTGACTGATTAAGTATTCTGTATGCTATATAAAGCAAACATAAGCCCGGGTATCCTTTTGTTGTTTATTTTTAAACTAGTGTGCAACACATTATATTATTAGATTATTATGAAAATAAACTGGAAAACATTGCGTGACCTTAAGAATGTGTTTTTATATTTTTTGTTTATCTTTGCTCAGAACAGGGTTCATTTTTATTATTTCCATCGAAAGCGTGATATTTATTGAAATCATTTTAATTCACATGTCTAATATTTTGTAACCAATAAAAAATATTTTTAATTTATTCTGTACAAACACAATGGCACATTAAATTGACAATATTGTAATCGTATCATTCTTCTTTCCACAATATAAACAGTTGGACTTAACTACTATGTATATAAGTCGTCTATGTTTTTTTTTTGCTGACACCGGTCAAAATAGCGTAGTAAATAAAAAATATCACCTACGAAGCGAGCTTTTATCGGCAACTCAATTTATAAAATGGCGTAAGGGATGCTTAGGGAGGCCTTACGTGAAATGAGTTGATTGAGCGGAGCTTAAGACCCCGTAATTTATTTCGAGTGATAAAATATTGTGTTATCGCGCGCCATTTTTCAGGACAAATTCGAAAACATAAATCAACCCGCTGACCGGCACGAGGGAAAATTTCGCCTGGCGACTTGTTTGCCAATAAAGAAAGGATTATATTGACTAGCATATCTGGACTCGCTAAATAAATCTACACGTACATCCGATAGCGTTTCCAATTTCCTCAATGCCAGCTACATGGTGGGCGGTTCTTATTAATCGTTTTAGTGGATTCTAATAACAAAAAAAAAGCCAAAATAACTTTACAACTTTCATATTGACAGCTATCAATTTTGCTGTTTTACTACTGAACCAGGCATAAAAAAATCTAGTATGTAATTCCAACGCGGGTAAAGTGAAATCAGTCTGTTTTTGATTTTGGCTTACACTTTATAGAATTCCAATATTATAAGATTGAAAATGCATGGTTCTACAAGAATTATTAAATAAAGTAGATTATTAAAAATTTATATGTTACCAAGCTATGTAGAATTTTGGTAAACAAATACCAATTCAATGGAAATTAATTGTGAGAATAAAGTAAAAATCTATTATTTTATAATTATTAATAATTTATTTCAGGGTTCACTTTGTTGCGATGTTATAAATATCTAGAATCAAATCTTTAAAATAACACTCGATTACTTATATTTTTCTACTTAACGAATACTGAACATGGGGCGTTGATAGAGCTGTATTCTAGCTTAATTCTCATTTGGTGTCTCTTTTCGAAGAAAGTGTTATTAAAACTGACTCTTTATTAGTTTCAATAAACATTCAAATACAACTACATTAATTAAAAACCACTTTTAATTAGAAAACTCAATTATGCGCTCGTGCGATTTTTTTTTCATTTAATTATATTTTTTAATTTATAATAAACAATATCCATTTATATGTAAAGAATATTGAGTTTTTCTAAATGCATCATTGCAATATCGATTGTGTTGAGGTAAAAGGATCAACCTACACAAAAACAAATTAGGAGGGACGAAAAACGTTTTTTTAACAATTTACAACAAGTAAGACTTATAAGCCAGTGTTTGGCCAACTCAATGTGACATAAAATTGATCATTTTTATATGAAAACGTTATGAAGGTCATTTTTCATGTATCTTGTAATTTTTACAGGCCTTGTTCTTTTTTCAAACACAAAAGCTAAATTTAGACAATAATTCGCATTTGTAGCTTTAGTCCTTTTGACAGATGGCGTATTTAGTTATAAAAAATTGTGATTATCAAAACTACTTTACAAAAAATGAGAATAAATCCCCTTAACTAAAACACAGTCGATATATTAAGACTTGAATAATAATTTGATATTTTTATGATAATACTATATTTTATGAATATAATATTGCTTGAACTATTTAATACGCTTCATTGAATTAGTACACATCCTGTATACAACGCTTTGAGAGTTTTCTCATCTAGTGTGTAGATAGTCTCAAAGTGAGATAAAAACCTTTATCGAAGATTTACGGGAAGAACACAGATGGCGTAGTAGTTGGATGTGGTTTATTAGAAATTTCGTTACGTCTATTAAATTTTTGAAAGGTTTATCGGGGATGAAACCTACGAGCAGCATTTATAAATTTATTTAGTATTATTTGTTGTTATTCTGTATTCGACAGATATTTTTAAAAAATGTCTTGTTTCACATAGCTACCGATCATTTTGATTAATGTTTAAGACAGCTTCTTTATATTTTGTAATTTTATTATTGCTTTTTAGCCATGATTGTTTTCAGTAAAAAGCACATAGATTGTAAATGAATATTTTCAACGGAAGAGGTTTTTAATTCAACTGATTGTCATTCATTTCTGTCTATAAACCGTTTTTTTGTTTTGAAAATGCTAAAATCGTTTGCTTTAAAAATATTTATTTCAATGGATGAAGTCGAGTTAATTGGTTATGAATTATTCACCTTATTCAAACGATTACTTAATTAAAATTTGAAATCAAATGTGTTCAAATTAAACAAAATAGCTATGTAGTTTTTTATCATTATTCTTGTACAACTAAATATTTTTATATTTCTTTGTTGTTGTAATGATGTTCTCTAAAGTCAATTCAGTTAGTAAATTGGTAACTAGCATCACTTTTAAAAAAAAACACATGTTAGTAATTTTTTTCAAACAACCCGATGATATGAACTACGACTCAAGTGTCAGTAACTAAATAAAACAATTATTCTTATATGTTCATAAAATTTTCATCTCACTTGAAACATTCATTCAGTATATAATAGTTTTTTTTTGTATATGTGATCCAAAGGTTATTTGCGCTACTCATATGTCGATATTTTCTCTCAAATACACGATGGTCCAATTAATTCGAAAATGTGATATCTGTAAAAGTAAGCCAAACTTGAAACGTATTTTCGGTTTAAAATATCACGGATCAGATTTATTCAACACTGACTGACCTTCCAATACCAGTGACGTGTGATGTTATTATATTAAACTTGAAATCAATTTTATATTATTTTAAAAATACATTTTTCGGTCATACTTTTAAATGATCAGTTTATATAACGAATGGTTAAAATGTGCGTTGTAGGTTACTATTTTAATCGTTTAGCAATATATAAAAAAAATGTTCAGTTTTAATCAAACTTTACCAAAATACTGAAAATACTCTTTTTTCTGATTTTTGCATTTTTTTACCATGTCCGCTTCTAATGTTGTAAGTATCGAATCAACAAAACTTGGGAGTCTTTGAGACCTGGCTGTAATTTATCCGATAAACCTCTATTTAAAAAAAATAGAATAAGGTTGGTAAATGATATATAATTATTTAATCTGATATGTGTTACATTATTTAAGCATCACAAACTCATATTATATAATATGAATAAAAAATGTATGGTCTGTATGAAGACTTGATTTAATAGACACTGCTGCCTAAACAGTTTCCGACCTTTTGTATGACCATCTGTTGATGTTTAATTTGTTGATTTATTCTTATATTTTTTTTTATTATTTTTTACTCCCACTTTGCAACACCACTGAATGTTTCCAATAGAAGGGAGAAGAAAAGATAAATGAATAGATTTATTAACAGCCCCTGAAGGTTTAAAGGGTTTAGCTTCTTTTAGAAATCTTTTCCTGAATAGGCATTTTCATTGAAGATTATCGTGTTACATGAAGAACGAGAGATCGAGAGTTTTTAATCAAATCAAAGAGAAAAACACTAGAGAGTACATACTTATCTAAACGCCTATTTATAGGACCGTGTTTTGATTCAATTTTGTTTTCAGTTCAATTAATTAATAGCAACTAACTTCATTAACTTTTTCAATCAATTAAGCATTTATTGACTGTTAAGCATTTTTTTAATTACGTCCGGACATAAATAAAATATTAGACTCTTGGTCAAAACTGGTTTTTAAAATATCCTATTTGTCTTGTTAACTTGATTATATTGAAAATAAAACTTTTAAATTAAAAATCTAGGAATACTTACAATCATATTAACAAAATTATCAGTCATCAAAAAAATCTTAAAATCGACTGTATCTGTGAAAACTGAGAAATACAATATGGTATTTTTTTCTTTTACGTTTATGTGAAACTTTTAAAAACATCAGTTTTTATTTTGAAAAAAAATCGAACTAGCAAATACGTAGACCCATTATGTTATGAAAATTATTTTAACTCTAAATGTTCATACTAAAAAAATGTTTTAACTTTTAACAGCTTAAAAAAATAGTAACAGGCAAATGACGATATGTTTTATTTATTAAAACACAATACGATGAAAAAACAAGTTGTCAATACAATTATGTACTAGAATTTCAAATTGTAAATATTGGTTTTTTTTCAGTTACCACTTACGTATATTCATTTAAATACAGTATAATAAAGTATTTTGTTAAAAAATGTTGCAAGTTTATATAAGATCGAACAATATTGATAGTATAATACGTATGATCGACTAGAAAAATTGTGATTTATAGAATAATTCAATAATACTTTTATTTTTGCAAAACTTTTAATCAAATAGCAATATCATTTTTGATGTCCATAACAAAAAAGGGTAATGAAATTTGAATGCAAATACTGTGCTTAAAATCAAACGCTTTTGTTTTTAAGTACAATAAAGTATTACATTAACATTAACATTACATAAACAATATTAAATTTTAAGATTAATTATCAATATTGTAAAACATACTAGTTGTAGATTTACTTCCGAAATCAAATAACCTTATGACAAACCAGCGAAGTAAATGATCTTATTTCTAAATTAATTGTTTGCAAAGGGTCATTAATTTCTAAATATTCATTACCAAAGTTATATTAACATAAATACACGTCGCACAAACTATCGGAAACACAATTGAAAATATAACATAAGTACAAGCTAAATCTTACGCAAAGTTTGGTGAAATTTTACACGCTTTGTTAAACTTTTGCTCAGTAAATTATTACTAATTCAATATATTATCATGAAAAAAAGATATCATTATTTTTAGATACACATAGTTATATAATGAATATCTATTATTATATTTCAGACATTAAACTAATTTGTGAAATATTATTACACTCGCTTTCTCCTAGCATTGAATTGTCCATCAAATTAAAAGTCTATAAACTCGTATCTCAATTAAATGCCTGTGAATTAAATGTCCAAAGGAGAAATAAAATATTGCTAAATTAAATTAAACGACATGGATAATTCATCGAAGAAGAAAAAAATTAGTGTAAATCAAGTAGAAAAAGTACTTTTTTGTGTCTCCTAAAAATTTGTATTTTTATATATCAGGTTATGGAAAATTCGCGACGAATAACGATTTTGTTGACTCTGATTGAAACGTTTTATTTAAGCATTATTTCTATTCAAAACAGAATAAAGACAAACTATCGCGTTTTATTTCAATGAAACCAGTGCAAATTGAAAACGATTGAAAACTCTTTCCAGCAATCTAATCGAGATATCAGTTTACCCGAAATAAAATATTGAATCTCTTTAACCGTAAACGATCTTAAATTCTCTCCGTCCATTGAATGCACGCCGGTGGTAGTTTAGAAAAGTGTCGCTCGAGGCGCCAGCAGCGCTGTGTGCTCAGCAATAAATCAAACATGGCCGCCGCAGTTTAGAACAAGAAAACACAAATAGTAAACGTTTCGCAATTGCTGCAGAGATTCCTTAATGTCCTTGCAAGACTTTAGAGCTTTATGTAAAATGCATTTTTGTTTACACGCTGATTTACCAACTCTTCAGATGTGTTTTGAAAGAGATCGAATCTGTAATATTTATTACATTACAGTCTATAGATTTTTCAGAAAGACTTTCTCGTTACGGTTAACAATACCTTTTAGCTATAAACTTGTTGCGCCCAACGGGAGGATTTTTTTATATTATCAAAGATCAGAATTTAACTGGCGTGAACAATCTAATAATTACTTACTTATTGAATAAACCAGAAGTAATAAAATTTAATTATCTATCTGGAAAACTTTTTTAAGAATATGTCCTATTGGAATTGGTGAATAAAATAATTAATTTCATATTTTTAAATAATATTGTATATCCAATATTAGCCGATTCTGATTTATTTTCGAAAAGAATCGACAAAGACAACTGTCAATATTGAAAATTAAATTTCAAAAGGCCTTAACTTAAATCCAACAATGCTAAACCTGACTCGTATAATATTCTGGGTCGTGACTTGCCACATTTCATTCTTTCTTCCCTTGTCACGATCCTTCAGTCACCTGTATGTTAAGAAAACTTTCAGACCTCATTCGCGTTACGGCTCACAATATCTATGGTTGTTTTTTTTTTAAACTTTTCTGGTTCTAAGCTCAATAAATGCGACTCCAGTACCCACATATTCTTAAATATCTATTTTAATGTGGGTGATACAATGTTTATAATTAAGGTATTCTTATATCATAGTTTTTTGAACCTTTTGTAGTTTATATAAATACGCGATAACGAGATAAGCGCCCGCGATAAGCGATCTTTCGTAAGATAGCTGGCTAAACGCGTCAGTTTCAAATTAATATGTGTGCTGGGATGACGTCTTTTTTACGGGCAACTTAAAATATGATGATTTATTAAAAAACCACGGATTTTTATAAAAAAAAAATGTATGAGGAATGATGCAGAGAAATATTTTAAAGCCCCAAGACTATTTTTTTTTTTTTTGAATTTCATAAGAATAAGACCAATAATGAGGAAACCACTGGGGTCCCTAAACGACCCCCATCGGCAGAGAAGTATTTTTCTAGTCTCCGGGCCGGGAGAGTTAATAACGTTTTTGAATCCACCATTTCGTTCATTATTCAATCAGTATTCATTTTACGAACATAAGATTTTTCTTAAAATAGAATTTATAGTGAAGGATTAATTAATAATAACGAATTATTAAATATTCAGTGAGAAAAAAATCGAATACTTTTGTTATGTGGTGTTTTTGCTTCGTTTTCTATTTTTAACGATGTTTAAATAACTTACTTGGATCATCATTGTAGGTCATTAAAATTTACTAAAATTTGAACCACCCATTTTGGATTTACAGTCCGCTTAAATGAGTATTTTCTGTCACACAGCAGTGTCTTAAAAACTTTTAAATGATTTCAGTGTATATCAAAAGAAGTAACTATCGACACGGCTCCCACGTAGAAAATAGGTAGTGTATTATAAGAAAGCTTCTTTAAGATGTATACGAAGAATACGTGACTGGCCGGCATGACCAATTAATCCTTTCCGGAAAATTTCAGTTAACTCGTCTAGCATCATCTATGTATGGATTGCCGGAATTCCGGTATTCCTGATACCAGGATCTCGTTATTTATTTTCTTTTAACACCGAAATACTGGTTTGAACGTATAAAAACTATAACATAATTCAATTGAAATATTTTTATAAATATTGGCTCGTTTACAATTGATGACCCATTCAATAATAAGTAATTATTTTTAGAAATCGAACAGTATTCACGAAAATTACCATTTTATGATTATGATATATTTTTTAATGAAGGTATTTAATATTAAACATTGAATTACCGATTTTTACTTACTGGACCAGGATTGCGATGCCATTTGTTTTGCTTCATTTAATCATTTTTTTAAATACAGGTATTGGTATTTTCTACATGTAATTGAATGTCAAATTTTTAATGGAATATTTACTTGACGTTTACTTGGTAGAACTCTATTATAATAGGGTAAAAATATCAACTATTATTTACTTACTACATATATGTATTTTTAATACATTTTCTATGTACTCGACTGTCTCATGTAGGTGGAAAAATAAGTTAAGTCATTAAGACAAATCCAATACGCACAGTTTTAAAAATCCAAACTTCTTCAAAAAGTTGGCCTGTTATATATCTGGGTAAAAAACGAATCGCTGTGAATTATGCGAATCCGTTTTGGATAGATTCAAAACGCATTAAAGAAGATCTTTAATCTGGCATTCATTTTT
The DNA here is from genome assembly GCA_031772345.1 of Himalopsyche anomala. Taxonomy (NCBI): domain Eukaryota; kingdom Metazoa; phylum Arthropoda; class Insecta; order Trichoptera; family Rhyacophilidae; genus Himalopsyche; species Himalopsyche anomala. The sequence goes on from CM062840.1 coordinate 15,298,822, forward strand.
TATGTCCCCAGTTTCTTTTATCGCCAAAGAAGAAAAGTGACGTATTTTCCGCGAATCAGGCGGCAGCTGGGGCCTTTTTCTAAAGTTTTTTTTCCAGACACGAAAAAGTAACTTTGTATGTAAAAAAAAATAAACTTCAATACTTCTCTCGGCGGCAACTTCCATTGTTTCCGAACTGGGAGGAAAGTTTTTATGATCTACGAGAAAATAATATTTCCCCTCTTTCCCCTTGCCAATGATATTTATGTGATAGTTTATTTTTTTGAAGGGACACGAATTCGGGAACGGGTGACGTATTTTAAGAGTCCGCATGTCTCGTAGTTTTCCCTAAACTTTCTTCATAAATAATAACATACTAGTTTTACTTGTTCAGCGATGAAAGTCCTCAATATATATTACATTACTGCTGCCTCCACAAAATCATATACAAAGTTATACCTTGCTGGCGTTTGATGATGTCATTAATAAATCATTAAAGTGATAAAAGTAAATATGAATCTTACATTAGAATCTCCATTTTGGAATGTTTATTTAAGAGCTTCTAAAACAAATCAAATTAGAATCATCTAACATAAATGTGTGTTACATAATATGGCTCAAAAATCATGCATATTCTTGTTTATTTTTTCACCATTCTGTCTAAAAATGAATCTTTGTTTTGTTATATTTTAAATGTTTTTTATCTAAAAATCTCAATTTTATTGCTTCATTGTGTACTCTACGCTGGAAAGAAGATAAAATTATGTCATGACATCATTCACGTAACAAAAAATATAACATTGCATTACATTACATTTTCGTATCACATTACCTAGATTAAAATACAATAGAGCAATTAGACATGAATATGCATAATAAATAAAATAGCTTCCTTAATGACCGAACTAAAATTGTACATCACTGTTCTATTTTAAGAAATTTACTTAACCAAACTTTATCATTATAATTTTAATATATTTCATTTAAAAATAATTGTAAATTTATATTTTTACCAATAATGACATTAGCCGAAGTTACAGCGTCAAAAATTTATATTTATAAAATGTACATGTCGGAATGAGTAAATTATTCTAAATAAGTTTTACCAAAATCTGTTTAAGCATAATTCTGACGAAAGTGCGAAGACAAAATATCTTCTAATTTTTGTAAAACTGAATACTTCGATACTTTTAATTTATTTTATTGAAGTTTACCCAATTATTATTATTCAATCAATAAAAGAAGTTTTATTTTAAATAATTTAAGACGTGACTTATTGGTTGTATTTTTATGTTTTTCCAGCTTTTTATTCACGTTCATTTATCACTTGCATCGCTCAAACAATTACCAAAGTGACGATCCGATTGTATTTCGTAATTTCATTTCATGTAAGTGGTGTTAATAAACAATTATATACTTGCTTAATTCTTCTCCGTCAATGAAATTGCTAAATTCAAAAATAAAAAATGCGAAATTGAAAACTCTCATAATCCCGCGTTAAATCAAAAAAATATGATTTCGCAAAACCGGCGAACCATGTGAAAATCAACGTCAGCGAAAAAAAATATAAAAGAGAGAATGCGTCAGGGAGAAGAAAATCTCTCGGTCACGCGCGCCAGCGTCATACATTAACTTTAATCTGCAAACTTTCTTTTCTCGGCAAAACCGGCTATAATTCAACTTAATCCACTTTGTTGATTGTGTCCGCTTCGAAGCGATATTCTTCGCAAAATGTACGTCCCGCTTTGTAAAGGCCACGCAGTTATTACATGGCCGAAATGCAAACCGCGATTACATGTGTTGATAAGAAATTCATTGTACACATTTATTGGCGCTTTAACAAAAACATTTACTTCTGACAAAATAATGATCAGAAAATAATTTGGAAATGTAATTTTTGCTTAGATATTCTTTAAAACTTCTGGTTCTAGTAGTTTATATACAGCTTTGCCTTTAGAGCCTGAATTTAAATAAACCTGCAATAAATAAAAACACATTATAACAATAACACAAATTAAATTATTGCTTTCACAATGACAGTTTAACAAGGATGCGTACATGTAATGTCAGTCAAAATTTACAAAAAATTCAGTTGGTTTCAGTAAAATTTATTTTAAAACGATTGAAAATAGTCGTTCATTCATTCATCAATTTCTTTTAAACAATATAAAACTGTCGACTTTTCTACTACTGTTTTACTACTTCAATCGATAATAATATTAATTCAACAATTCTTTTTTATTTTATTGAAAAAAAAAATGGTATAATACAATTTTTGATACGCTAGGTCTACACTTTGAGAGAAAAAAACGATAATTTGTGTCCTTCAAAATATGATCATCATTAGCATAAGCCTAACAAACTTTTTTTGTCCATGTTCAATACAAATGTAGAGCACGCAGGAGGTATCTCAACAAAGGTTTTTTTACAAGAACTACTTGTTACTCAGTCAATCAACTTATCTTTTTCAACGTTAGCTTTTAAGGAAAAATGTGATTTATTTTTTCGATATCTTACAAACTACATATATTATACAACCTTATTTGCTCGATTTTAACACGGATGTTTTTCTTTTTGTGATTTTTATTTTGAGTTTGTCTTATAATCGAAGGCATCTAAAAATCACTGTCGAATATGAAGCAGTCATGACTCGTGACACGTCAAGAAGTAATCCAGGATTCCATTATGAGTGTAAGTAAATCCCTGAAACTAAAGTTGATAACTCTTTTAGGAAATACAGCATTGCTTTTTATTTGTCAGCCAAAAGAACATATTAAGTCAATAATGCTTAAAATAATAAATTTGATTGGTTCTTAAAATGTAATAATACTCTAATCATGATTCGATAAAAATAAAAAATGCGTAGCATACCTTCTCTTAATATTTTTATAGTCGTTTTTGACATTGTTTTTTTATAACAAAGAAGTGTTATATTTATAAGATTTGGATTTAAATATGTAAACAGTTGTATATTGTGTCACATCATGTTACGCGAGCGGGAGAATCACGAAAATTAGACATTCTTTTTTAAGATTTTGACTGAAGGTGCTTGGTGGAATTTCAATATTAAATTTGAATCATTCAAATTATGTACACTCCCACAGATTTTGTCACTAACGACCCGGGTTTCGCCTTTCGGCATCTTCAGGCGTTCAAGCGCACGGATGAACTTGAACTGACGCTTAGTAAATGGATGTTTCGTGTTTATATATTAAATAAATGTATCACTGAGTCTAAAGCCATCGCTGGCGAAAAGGGTAAGCTCATGGGAATTCCCAAAGATTTGAGTAGTGAGTGGTTTTAAGAATTATATTTATTTGTTTGTCGGCAAAGGTTTTATGATATTATTTATATAGGGTATAGAAGTGGAGAGCCAGGAAGGTTTAATATTTCGTTTAAAATCGGAAGACTATGAAACTGTGCCTTATTAATTTCTAAAATTTCCTGGAAAAAGAGTTTATGACTGTCCGTATTTGGGTGTAACATTTTTATCCCTTGTTCCTGATTGAACACGTGTCCTTCCGAAATTAAGTGATTAGCGAAAGTAGACGTGTCCTTTTTCAGTCTAAAGACTTTAGTTCAAGTTCATCCGTGCGCTTGAACGCCTGAAGATGCCGAAAGGCGAAACCCGGGTCGTTAGTGACAAAATCTGTGGGAGTGTACATAATTTGAATGATTCAAATTTAGACATTCTTATTTTATATTGACAAATTGAAGTTGAAATTAACACACTTTATAAATCAAACACAACCAAAATAATAGTACCAGAAATACTTTACTTTTTGTTATCCACAATATATCGCGATTATCAAATATATGATAAAAGTTTCTATCACAAAATTTTCACACTTCCCAATATTTTTAAGCCACAGTATTTAAACAATAATTATCGATATTTTTTAGATAAATACGCGTACGTAAAACTTTTTACTCTCGTGTATAATAACAATCAGTAGATTTATGTTTCGTTTCATGAAAAATTCCGCACAGAAATCGTTTGGTAATTTTTGATCAACGCATCAAATGTTTCGAGCATTTGTTTTTTTTTAGAAAGATTCGATATTTTATTGTTTCGCGAATTCTGTCGCTCCGAATTTCAAATAACTTTAATATTGTCGCTATTTCTTTTGTTGTTTTTATCCCGTATGACGCAATAGTGACATTTTTTTTATTCGTAATATTGACAGAAAAAAATACAGCACAATAAAAACTACGTTTAAATTTTATCATAGATGTTCTTGTAAAGATTGATGTAAAATATAACAGTTAGTTTAAGTGTTTTTTCATACTTTTATTTGTTTTATTATATAGTGTGATAAGTTGCGCTGTTTTCTCGAGGATATTTTATTTTCAATCAATCATTACCGATTATCGATTTAAAATGCTATCTGACCAAAATTTATGAAATCGTGAAAAAACAAATGATTTATTTGTTATATTCGATGCATGTTTTAGGTTTTTTTTTAACACAGATTTAAATTTGAAAAATTTGTTTTGCCTGTTTGAGAAGATACTTCTCAAAACACGTGTCATAATTTGTAACACAATCAATGAAATAACGAAGTTTTTATATTTAATTTAAGATTTATTTCTTATTCCACTACACCACTTTTCCCAATCAGGCATTTTTTCACAAACTTTATGAATTGAGCCACAACCCTTTGTTAAATTATCAGTAGAATAACCAAATTAAATAACAATTAGAACAAGTGGAACAAAGTTATTAAATTTAATTTTATAATAAAAAATAATTTTAACACCGAATCTATCGAAGATAAAAAGATTTTTTTAAATAACAATAAAAGTTTTCAAATGTACCGGTGAAAATATTAAAATACTTTAAATTTAAATCATATTTATTTTTTGTAAAATTAATGAAAACAACTTATTCGATCGATCTATCGATTTCTGTTCGTAGGCATGGGTGTTTGTGATGTGTAAAAATTCCCTCCCACCCTTCCTATCTTCCTTCAGTAACTGAACATAGCAAGCGCGATTAGTTAATCACTGGTCCTGTCCTGACCTTATCCTTCTACCCCTACTACTCTCTTTGGAAAATAGAGGTTGAGCGACTGAGTAACAAACAGTCTTCGTAGTAAAAACTTCTGTTAAGATATCTTATGCTCTACATTGGAAGCGGAAATGGATGAAATCTATATAATTTTTTACATTGCATATCAAAAAATGTTTTCCATATAATTTATTTTTACGGTCCAACACTTAACTATCATTTATCAACTGTTCTTTCTATTGGCGATTATTTAGTGAACAAACAAACGCAAAATTTATTACATCCATTATGCTGATAAGATTTAATTTTCCGTATTATTACTTGTGAAGTAGTTCCGGAATTACATTTCAAAATATTAAATTATATCCGAGAACCGGTTCTATAAATACTCGGATACCCTGAAATTCCCGGAATAACAGTCTCATTGATTTGGCGTAGCTAATTGCATCAATGTTCAATCAAAACAATCATCGTGGGTCTTTTGTGATGTGTGCACAAATTTGGCATAATGGTTCATACAGCGTTTGTCTTCTTGGATCGTCTGGTGTGGTATACTGCTAATGGAAATCCAATCATCCTGACAGGCAACCTGGTTGTTGGCACGACGGGTTGTAATGGAAATTTAGATGGATTAGATGATTTGTATCTGACACGATGAGCCTGCAGGACAAAAGGCCTTACGCATGCGTATTACGAATATTAAGTTATAATAATAACGATACCCAACATGTGAGTAAATCATTTTATATGATATAACATTTTTGAATTTTGAGTATGCTTTTTACAAAAATTCGCGTAAATAATATATGTATGTAGTTGTTCATGCTTGGTTTTTAATGTGGAGTATATTAGCATAAGTTTGGCATTCGTTTGCTTCACACAGTAAAAAAATATGTATGGTATTGGAAAAAGGCTAATTTTTAACTTAACCCACGGCCCGTTTTTAGTTCCTACGAATAACCCAACCAGGATTCAAACTTGTGACCCTGTAATAGTCTAAGAGGTACATGACAGGACCTGCGAGTATTTTATTGACAATAATATGAATGTATATCGTTCAGTTTTAATCAACGAGTTATAGATAATTATTTAATGATAATAATTTTCCCTAGATGAAAAATATTATGAATACAAATCCAAATCGGGTCCGTGGTCGAATGGTTGACGTCGTTTGCTTTTATGCAGTGCTCACTGGCTCGAATCTTCGTTCGAGTAGTGACATTTTTAAATCGATCAATATTTATTTTTTCGAAGGCATGGATGACTTTCATCACTAAAATTCTTTCCCACCCATCTGTTGCCTAAAATGGTCTTCAAAGAAGAAAGGTTAACCAACTGATTACCAAACAATTCTCATAGAAAAACTTATGCATATTTGACATTGAGAGCAGTTAAAAATAAAAATTATAATTTACAAATACAGTGAAACCACGATTTTACGTTTTTCAAGGGACCCTAAGTTAAACATTGTTCAATTTTTATATTTGAGACTTAAGACATGGGTGTTTGTGATGTCAATTTACCACGAGTTGGTCTAGAGCAGCGTTTCCCAAATGATGGGTCGCAGAAGGGAAAATGCCGGGTCGCCAATTTCCTAAAATAAATCCGTATATATACTATATAATTTCGTAATACCTCTAATATATAAATTATTGGTACATTTGATTTCTATATAGGTTTATCAGAGTAAATTATTTTGTATTATAACATATGAAAACTGTATGGACATGACTATACTGTTTTATTTTACCTATAGGCCGGTAGTATACAGACCATAACAAATTTAGTGGATCACGAAAGAGAAATGTTAAAATAATCGGCTCGCAGGGGAAAAGTTTGGAAAACGCTGATCTAGAGTGATTTACAATAAATTCTCATCGAGTTTTTTTGGTATGATCTTTAAACTTGAAAGTATTTGGCACATTGGCATTTGCAGTAATGCCAATTTTTTTTTTCAATTAAAAAAATACTTAGATTTTCAAATTGTTCTACTGTTGCATTGGTGTAGCGATGTGTATGTATAAAAATGCTAATTTCTCAATATAAGTGAATAATAAAATCATTTGAACGAAGAATACCTTTTTTATGTAATATAAATTTATTACAAATGAAATCAAAGTTTAATAAAAATGTTTTGTGGTAAACGTTCCGTTAATGTCCAGGTTATTATTAAAAGATGAGGAAAGCTTTCGTTGTGTGAAACATGAAAGGGTAAATGACCTTCCATTGTGCCACCAGCCTCCTTTGTAATAGGGGCGTGTTGTTTATCGATATGTTAAAAGATAAAGTGTCCCGATCTGTCTTTATTTTGGGACTGATACGACAAAATTTAATATAAAACAACACATTATACAGCCGTACGTTTTGGGGCGATTAATGATTTTTTTACAAAGGTTCACAAAGGGTTAACTCTTTATAACGAAAAAGCAATTTTCAGTTTTTGAAAACACGTTTTTGTTTTTTTTATTATGCTAGATTGTTAAATAGAACACATGGACTCTACTTTAGCCCGTATTGATACTTTAGGAGATTTTTTCTTAGGAGGCCATAGGATTTATTTTTTACCGTCACCTCAGTACTCTATGTACAATATCTATGATACATTAATTTTATTATTGCTGTGAAAATAAAATTCTAACACTGTTTATTAACATACGCCTTAGTTAGACATGCACAACCTTTTTTGTCTGGTAGGCAGCATAAAAAATATAATTGGTTCGAGCCGCATGAATAAATAAAATTGAAAGTGCTCATTTACAAAAAATATTTCATTCGTGAATTATGTATGCGTGTTGTATTCATAGTTCAAATTAAAATGGGATCCTTGTTTTATTAATTTAAGGATAAGACAGACTTACTATTTTGATAAATCGATTTATCGTGCTTCAGTTTCAAGCCCGTGAGATTCGTCACGCAAGCCAACGAGGCCGTTGATCCGATATGTGAATAGAAAATAAAATAGCACTTAAGAATAGTTATTGAATATATGTACCTTTAATATATTGTAATTTTAAAAAACAAACGGGTTACGGGTTGTGCATCCTTGATGTGAATATATTTAATTCCTATGGGCTTTAAAATAAAAAAAATATAAATTCACATAGTTCAACTGTACTACCCTTCGAGGCCGAAAGGCCACTTTACTAATTCGCACATTCATTTAAAATCTGGTCAAAGTGCTTTAAGTACTCTTGAAAAATATTCATCTCGAGTCTGATAAACATCTTTATTCCGAAAACATAAATTTCAAATATGGAACGCGAAAATTCATTGTTGCCACTGCTGAGAGAAAATTGTGATATAACTGAGATTTATTAACAGAAAATGGATCTCTCATTTTGTCGTTGCTTTCATAAAATTTATTTATTCACAACGTTAAATTGTATGTTTTTTTATTGCAAAACACGCGAAAGGGAATGGAATAGAAAGTTTTGAGTTATAACTTCCGTCCCACGAGAAATTAGACAGAGAGATATCAAAGTTATTGTTTTTATTTTTACTATTAACTACTGGTAACTAATTACAATTAGCCGGATGTACATAAATTGTATTTAAGAACTATCCGCAAAGTTTATGCGAACTCTTGCAGGAAATGTTTTTTTAATTCAATGATAATTTGCCAACGAAAACACGCGTGATATTTTATGAACCTTCTTACCTGAAAATCTCTGTCCGAAATAATAAATCATCCAACGAATATTTATATCACACAGAAAATTCAAATAAAACCATATTTAAAATATACTGACTACTGTAGTTAATAACCGTATTATATAATATATACACAAAATTTACCTGTTTTTTTTTCTAGACTAAATCGTAAATTTGATTGAGTTAATACTTATTGAATTTTGATTTAATATTTGATGCTTTCAGCCCATCCTTCTGTAACTACTTCCGGAAAATGAAAGGAGGCATAATGCTTCAGATTACCAACCTTATTAACCAATTACCAAGGTCTAATCCTTTCTGAAATAATCCTATTAAAATATTTATTATTCAATAATTTTCGACCGAATACTAAGTAATAAGACTATTGTATATACTCATTGATGAGAGGAAGTATTTTGCGTAAGTATTGGGAGAATATTACTTAGAATTATGATTGTTTTAATGATTTTCGCTGTGGTCTGCGACTCATAGGTAATTCCGCACGGAAAACATATCCATGTACAGTTCGAAAAAACATATTCATATTTGCTGGGATGGTATACTAAATTATTTTTGTATAACTTTATGTTAAATGAAAAGTTTAATGATTAATTCCTGATAAATTTTAGAAGTAGCGTATAAACAATGTCAGCTAAATGTATATTTTTGTGAATATAAGACAAGTGCGGGCTTTTTTCATGATATGTTTCATCCCATTTTCACACGTTTCAATCGGTATTTAATTAATTTTGTCACTTATGTTTTGTTTAAGTTACTTAAGTGATTCTGGTTTTTTGGCAGAAACTTTATTTTTTAATATCTCCACGAAAAAAAGTACAGGGCTGTCAAATATGGTGTAAAATTGCTGCTAAATCACAGTTTGTCAAAACAATTTGTTGTGAAAATCGATTTCTGAGTAATTCCATTGTAACATTGGCCGTATGTAAAGTTACACCACGTTGCTGAAACCATATGTTAATCAAGCTTAAAGCATCCAATTCTGGTTTTAAAAAAAATATTAATCATATAAAAAAGTAAGGACCAAAAATTTTCCCAGACCACATAGTGCTGCATACTGTCACATTTAATGGATGGAATGGTGACTGATGAATAATTTGAGGATTTTTGACTACCCATAACCATTTTTTGTTTATCAACGTATCCATTTAAATAGAAAAAATCTGATCACTCATTATTATATCACTATTGTGATTTGAATTCACGTCATTATTTTTTTTTAAATGGGTCTGAGTAGTAAGACTTGTCGAATTGAGGATTATGGATTGTTGTAAACATTTTCTATACATCAATTTAACTGATGATTGACTGTATGTTTGAATTTCGATTAAAATATCGAATTTATAAAAAAAATCTTGATTCATAAACCTAATGAGACTATAAACATACATATTCACTTTTAATAAAAGCGGAAATTTTCCGTTTAAAAATTCGACGGGATTTTTTCACTCTTTTGTCGAACGGCAACATCATTTAAGGCGGCAGTTAAAAAATGGCTCCCCAGATCATTAGACGAAACAAAATGGATATTCCGTTTCGTTATGTTGTACTTCAAAGTGGGAATGTAGCATAATATGCGTCTGTAATGGCTACATCGAGCGACGGGAAATTGAAAAAAGGTGGCGCGAAATTCTTTTTGTGCTAATCAATTTCTTCTCCGGTGCCAAGATTCCTTTTTGCTAATAGAAAAATATCGTATCTTGAGAACTATGGTATTTGTTATTGGATAAAATATTTTTCTAACTAAATCAGTGTTGCTGTTTTTAGAAACAAAATATATTAAATTTACAAATATATAACTCATTGAGACAAGAGAATTTGATAGAGTAGAAATCAGTGTAATATTAAAAGGAAAACTATTGGAATCTAAAGAATTTTAATTAATTTATTCAAAAATGTTTTAACTATCATCATATGTGTAAGAAAATAAACAATTTTTGAACTACGTGTCATGAAAAATTTTCTATAAATCATTTTATCAAATTGATTGATTTTGTACTTGTATGAAATATATTTTAAAAAAACTCGTAGAAGAATAAAACAAATGTGCGATTTCGTATTGCTGCCGCCTGTTGTTTTGAAATTTGAGTGGTCGATACAAAGCGTTCGGCTTAAGCCTTAATAATAATACCTATTGTAATTCCCCTAAAACATTTCAATGGAATAACGCACAAATACCTGATTTTAATCATCACAAACCGTATCGCAAAATCTGCCAGTAACACCCCGCTTCGTGTCAGGCATACGTAATTATTTGACGGCCATGTTTTATTATACGTCACTTTTCCTGCCATTGAAAAGATGTTTTGTCAAAATGCAAATTCAGTGTTGCCAATTTAGAGCCGACTCCTGCTTACGGTCGCGCATACATTAAATACTTTGTACAGATTATGCAAACTAAGCACGAATTCTTGGAACGGAAGGAAGTTAACTAAAATGGCTGCGAATACCTCATAACGCTTAAGACATCCCTTAAACTACGATATGTTGTGCCGGCCAAATCCCAAAACGATTCCGTTCCGAGCCAGTCTTCTGAAACTTATTAAGCCCCATCTGTACTTCAAAGTAATTATTACATGCTATGTGCAAGCAAGTCTTCAAAGTAGATTTTGCATATCAACACAAGATCCGTGTAAAGCAAATAGCTTGTATATTTAGATAATATTTTCTTCTCATTTATAATATAATGTTTTTCTATCTCAGCTTTACTTTCATTTTGATAAAAAAAAAACATTCATTCATTCTCCAACATTGCTGTCTTCTAGCAAAGAATTTTCAGACATTACAGACATCTATGCCTTCGAACAGAAATTTAATAAAATCAAAATGACGATTGAAAACAAATGCTGTTTGTAAAGTAATTTGAACCCGTGAGATCCATCAAGGAAGCTAACGACGTTGGCATCTGCATTATGGACCCAACGTGGATATTGAATTACAGGAATGTAGAATGAATATCAGTAATTTCGCTTAAATAAATGCTAAAAAGTGGGGTATGTTATGCTATTTATTTATTAAATGATATGATATTAATAATTATCATAAAAAAAAATATAATATTGAAGTACCTTCCTACCTAAATGAAAACATATTTTCGTTTACAATACTACCAATATTATTAATTTGGTTACATGGTACGATATAGGTACATTTCAAGCGATGAGTATTTAAATATTTATGACATTTCAGAACAAAGAAGTTTAAGCTCTTTTCAAACCCATATTTCGAAATGGCGTCGTTTCTCCGCCATTAGCGTAGCATTATCATTCCGTATTTGAAAATTTGTCTGGGCTTAACCCGAAACCCGACATCTCCTGGCATTGAACGGAAGTTATAGTAATTTCCACGCAACCTTGAAACGCGAACCGATTATTTGGCGGGAATTTTTCGCCGCCGGGCGGTTGAAGAATAATATTGTCAAACTTTTCTATTAGAATAGCGAGTGGAAAGTTTTGAGGTTAACTTTACGAATTCATCGTTTTTCTTTTGAACACTTTTCGTAGTTGGTTGATGCTAAATAGTTTGAGACTCGTAAGGCTTTTAAATATTTTTAACCCCTTCTTTATTGCGTCTAGCGGCGAAAGTTTTTTTTTCATTTTGATGGCACCAGAAGAAAGATATTCAAAAGTAAATTACGCTATACGGACATTTTTTAAGAACCACAACTCGATAAATTTTAGCTCGCATTTGCATTTTTGCGCAAAAAGTTTTCTTAACCGTCATCTTATAATTAATATTTGTTTTTTCTTTAGAAAAACGACTTTGAATGTTCATTTTTGTTTTGTATTTCTCGTTACGACTTACTTTCAAACATTAGCAGGAAATCGTCGTGTTTTGAGTAAAATAGCAATTTTCTTTATCAAATAACAAGATGCCGCAAAGGTTCTTTCGTTTGTCAAATCTGTTGCTTTAATTTCTGCCATGACAGTGTTTCGTAGCGCAAAAGTGCACCGAAAACCAACTAATCGAGAAAATAGAGTAACGACGTGTCAAAGAAATATTATGTTTTATTGTGTCAATAGCACCGCGCCAACACTGAATAAAAAAATGTATAGCATATAACGTGTACTGAAAAATATAATTAAAACTTGAAGATGAATTCTCATGTTTATTATTATGTCGGGTCCGTACCGCAGTGGTCAACGTTGCTTTCGTGTTGGATCTCGAGGGTTCGAACCATAGTACGAACAGCATATATTTAATCGACTTTTTTCTAATTCATGGATGTATCTGATGTCTACGAATTCCATCACACCCTCTCAAACTTAAAATAATGGTAAAAGAGATTAGCTCACCACTAGTCTTGTGCTAAGCACATATTCTTTATATTCCTACTTTCTTCGAAAAAAATGAGGTTTAGCAACTGAGTAACAATCGTCACTTGTATCTATTTCACTATCAGCCTGTTTATTTGATAAATTTTCGTTTAAAGTAAATCATAATATACGTTATACAAAATTGAAAAAAATATCTCATAAAAATATGTTGGATGAGCAATATTTGAGAATCAGTGAAGCAAGCGATGGGTTTTTGAAAATAATTAAATCTACTATTCCAACTGAGCGTTCCAATTTCAAATCACGCACCCACAACGTTTCTTTAATGTTTCGTTTATTAATAACATTATAAAAAAAAGGTTCTCGCGTCTCTTTTCTATGTTTTTCTTTATTAGGGTTTGTTTGTATTACGATATGGGCACGTTTGTAGTAGATTAATTATTTTTATCCCGCCTAAAGACTACATCGTGCGTAATGTCACGTTTCACACACATCACGTTAATTTGTGTTGTCACTACAAGCCGCTAGAGCTCCGCGTTCCGTGTTTCCCACTTCGACAACGTATATGAGGCTTTAATACTTTAGTATGACATAACCCTTCAGTGGCGTCGGTGGTACAAGAAGGAACTACTGTAAACCTTGGACATATTTAATTGTAATACCGGAATTTGTGTCGTTTACCTTTACCGACAGATGGTTACATTGCCGTTGCTATTCCTTGTATTTCTACTTCTATGAAATAATTTCCCGACCCATGACATAATTATGTAACACGCAGCATTAACCCCAACTGCTTCCGATAAGAGGAAAATTAAAAAACACATTAATGTTGACAAACATATTTTGTATATTTTAGTATCTGACGGTATTTAAACTATTGAGACTAATTTATTGTTATTTGAATAAAAAGAATATTTCCTTTAAATATGGAGTTTAAATTTAATTTAATAAAAAAAACTGTAGTTTTTTTACTATCGCACCGTTTTGACTGAAAATCTTATATTAATAGCGTGGTTGCGAAAATAAATATGAATACAAAGTATTTTCGATGGATTATTTGTGAAACTTTGTGGAAATTTATTTTTAAAATACACTAAATTTAATAAAATTAGACGCTCCACCGCTTTTCGAAGACAACCAGTGGAATAACAAAGTTATGAAATTTAATCTTTTATTAATAAACCCACAAAAATAATCTTGAGATATTTTCATCGTGACAGCTTTTTCCAAGCCCCTTGAAGATTAAACTTGACATGTGAAATATTTAAGATTTATAATAATACACTTTAAAAAAAACATAGAATTCGGCTGAACCATACAGTTTAGTAAGTTTACAATTAAATTAAATTTTAGATTACATAGTTTTCAATCATATTTTTGAAACGAGTATTTGAATTATGTTTATTGAGTGAGTTAACTTTTTCCGGTACATATCAAGTTAATGAATTAACTTGACAGTAATATTATAATAACTGGCTGTAATCATAAAGAGATTGTCAATATTTTAAGGATGAAGTTCTTGGACGATTTGTATTCTATTTTTGCTTATTTTACGATTTAAAATCGTCAAACTGATAAAAACGTCTCATGTATTAATCTCATTGGAAAAGTAGTCTAGAAAGCTATGGATTTAAATTTCTTTTCCCAGATTTGGAAGCTTAATTACGAAACGGCACTGTGATGGAAACCTTAAAATATAACGACTCGCTCGGCGATCCGATATAAACTAATGGATAATAAGAATAAAATCAATATGTTTGTACTTTATTTATTTATCAGATGCAGTCTGAAGTCTTAAAAAATTAAATTTCATATATGGCAAACGGAAAAATTATTTAGGTTATCCCGCCGACACATTAAAGACAAATATTAAAATGACAATCATAAAATTGACGAACCAGTTATTTTCAGCATAATTTTCCACACGAAAAATGGATCAGTGGTATGATTGTCAACATCGTTGGCTTCAGTCGCGTAGTTCATGGGTTCGAATCGAGGCATTGTCGTATGTGATGACTAAAACTCCATCCCACACATCCGATTTTAAAAGTAACTAGTAGCGGGAGCCATTAGTTTACCACTAGCCATCTCCTAGCTCTATTCATGTATCAATATTCTCTTCGAAAAAAGAGGTTGAGTAACAAAAAGTTCCCATGTAAAAATCTTTTGTTGTGATAAAAACAATCACGAGTACATTGGGAGAGGACACGATAAAAAAACAGTATTACCAAAGTAAGAAAACCTAATATTGGAAAAATGCTGTATTGAGATGGGTTGGTCCGGGCTGGTTTGAGAAAAGCAAAAGAAGAGACCAGGACTCGAATTAACTAGTATTCTCATAAGAGAAGAAATTATTTAATTACAATAAATTACACAAATATTCAAATTTTAATTATGTATAATCAATATTTTCTATTGATTGTACCAGAGATGCACAATCCGCGGCCCGCGTCAGATTTTTTTAGCGGCCCTAGAAAAAAAAATCTAAGAATAACAACATATATTAGTAAGTATTTATATTTTGAGTAAATAATTGCATTAAGAATTCTCAAATGTTAATTCTACAGAATAAGCTTCAAATTTACAAAGCCAAAAATAGTATTATATTTTCCATTATATTATGAATACAATATGTATAAATATAATACTTCATACTAAAAATATTATTTGTAAAAGATTACCTAAAATTTCATTTTTTCTTTCAGCCAAAAACCATTTTTTTATGTGGAGGAGAGAAAATAAGTTGTGCATACCTGGATTATACTATAGCAACGTGTAAAATTTATATTGATATCGTTTCGTTCTGAAAGCAAGTAGAAGTCTTGTTTTACAAAGTGAATATTTTAGATTTTGCACTAAACAATAATAAAATGACAGAAAAACAATAAGTAGATGACATAGGATATGTGAATTACTAAAAATTTCCGTAATTATTGGGGTTAATTGAGAGGCCATACAGTTCTCTTGTTAGGTTTCTCGTCCACTTAAAAAAAATACGTGTAAATAGATACCACAAGAATGCACGACAGATTCGCATATAGCTACTTCGAAGTTACGGCCATGTTTATTAAAACTTACAGCACCCGCGTGTTATGTGTATTCAATAAGAATCAATATATAAAATATATTAAATAATCGAAGTCTTCATTGGTTTTATTATACACCACTGTTATTCCTTTCGTTGAAAGTCAAACGGAACATCATAAACAAAACTGGCTTGTTCCCATGGGATGCAATAAAAGAGCAAGCCTCCAGAATATTTTCCTTCCCTTGAAGACATGTACTCACTTCACGCATTGCGAAATTGTTCAATGATCATATAAAACGTACGTGACGCTTTTTCCTATTAAATTATGGCGCACATTTGGGGTAGTTAAATTTGTCGGTTTTCATTCTATTTTGCAAAACATCAATTTTTATCTTGCGTATGTTATGTTTTACCTTGTATCATTCATCGTTATTTTAAACAACTTTCTACTGGTTTTAAACAAAGCTTTGTCGAATATTTGTGTTTACCTAATACTATTAAAGTGTATCACTGTGAAAATGGTAACTCTTTTTTTATTCGATAAACTTTTTTTTGTATTACACCGAAGATAAAGTCACCTCAGTGATACACTTAAGTTACATTTTTTATAGCACATTAAGGAAAATAAATAAAACAATAGCAAATTTTAATAAAATAATATTGGAATAATTATAATTATCAAAGTAATTTGGGATTAAATGGTGAGGGGAAGGGAATATAAACTTTTTCTCCGAAAGAAGTAGCAATTTTTTTGAAATGAAAGAAATTTTAAAATATTAATTGTAAATACATACATGGTGCAATAGTATTATATTAAAACAATAAAACACTCTTTTCTACTAATTACACATTTATTTAATATTATCATAACGACCATTATCAACTGATAAGAATACTCATTAAGAACCAAGTTAAACTATTAATGGTGTCACAGACAATGTGTTATAGAAATATGCGAATAATTAACAGATAGACATACAAAATATAAATAAGTGTCACTAAATAGAAGTACCTTTTACAAATAATAATATGTAATGATATTAAAAATCAGTTAGAGTGGTCACTAAAAATAATTTTCAAGGTATATATATTTAATTCTGGGATTTTTTACAATATTATTTATAATAAAAAATTAACAGCAATAAACAACAATTAAACTGTTTCCGGGTAAAACTGAAAGCTGGTCTTGATCATATTAAATAATCATAGTACATATTGCTTAAAAAAATAAAAGTAATAAATTTCTTACAATGAATGCGTGTAAATCTGCTTGATCTTGTAACATAGTAAGGTTCATTAGCATCTCGATCAATTAAGAACATGTCAGTTTTTAGCACAAAAATTCAGATTCATTTTTAGTCACATAACAAACTTTTAAATCTGTGCAAAAAGTATTTCGGTAAATTAATGGTGGTTAATTTAGCGAAATTGATTGTTTAATTGTTTAACCTCTTTAATACCCCTTACCCGTTAACTTATGAAGCTTAATAGTATCTAAGTTTTTTTTAATGATACCACCAGAGTCTTTTCGGGAGTTAAAGTTCTAATATTAATGTACAACGCTTTGGTTCGAAGCAGACTTGAGAGTGGGTCAATTGTTTGGGCCCCAAGATGCTCGAAATATACCCTTATGGTGGAGAAGATTCAGAAGAAATTTTTGAGACTTCTCTATATGAGGGTGTATGGATATTACCCATGGCTTTATCTGACTGACTTTCTCTTAGGCATGCCTAACTTCAATAGTTTGAATGTTCGAAGAGAAATGTATCCGGCCATATATTTCTTTCGACTTATACGTGGCCAAAATGAGAATTCCACCATTCTTAAGAATGTGAATCTAAATGTTCCTGATTATTTTTTGAGAAATCGTGGACATGAATTGTTTGTTCTCAATGGGGATGCCACTGGGGAGAGCTTTAACGGTGTTCAATAATATTGCTTCGGATGTCGACATATTCCACGTAGACGTGGGTGAGTTCCGACGAATACTATTTTTTATGTATTAAAGTAGAGTTCGTCGGAGCTTACTCAGTTGACTTCTTTGCCATTTTTTTTTCTACTGATTTTAATATTAAATTGTACTATTTTTTTCTCCATTGTAAAAGTTTTAAATTTATAATTTGTCAACCTTTTGCAATGTTAATTAAATAAATAAATAAATAAAAAAAAAATCTAACGGTTAGTTAAGTAAGGTTAAGTAATTGAAATATTATTTACTTGGTAAGGTTTACCTTCAGGTAGTGAAATATTTAGTTTCAGATTTATTTAATATGATTAGGCGTGGTGATGTCAAAATGCGTATTAGGTTCAAATGTTTAACTCTTGGGAAATTAAATAAGTAAGTGTTTTTTAATGTTGACACAAATTCGGCCGATATTGATAATCCTTTAACTTCGTCAATTTAATCTATCAACAACCAAAAGTTACTATCTGACTAAAAAATACTGACGTAAAAGCAATAATTTAAATATTGTTTAATGTCTTTAAAAATCAATCAATGATAATTTTTTCATTGAAATATTTTATAAATTGATTGAAGAAGTTCTTTAATTGACGTTTTTACCGAAGAACATTTTTTATCAATTCCCGTAGGGAGTTTTAAATAATGATTTTAATATAAAAATGGAAAGTCACGGACATCATGTTATCATAATTCTCAAGTCATACAGAACCAATCAAATCGTAGAACTTGAATCAGCTAACTGAATGTCATTCAGTATTTTGTATGGAATGTAAACGCTTAGTTTTTCTTAAAGTTGACGTTAAGTGATTATGTTTTTTCTTGTAATTAAAGTAATCTTGAAATAAAATTTCTTTATAAAATAGTTAAACAAACTTTTGACTCTCCTGAAAGATAAAGTTAAGCTGGCTAGCAGTGTTTGATACTGTATACCTCAACTATTAAAACGATATTTTATTCTTAACCGATACTAACGATAAAAGTTTCAAAGATATTTCGTCTACTCATTGACACATTGACATTTATATTTGTATCTATAATTCAGCGCAAATACTTTGATTATTTTATCAGTTTTGCGCTACTCATTTTATTTACATAATCAATCAATACTTTAAAAACAAAAACAATCAATTGGTCTTCCATTTTATCGCGATCTGGCAACCCTCATTTCGCAAAACTAGCTTCTCCGCTTTTCCTGCTAACATCAATCACACCCAAAAAGTTTTTCTGTTATATTGAAAAAACACCATCAAGTTTCGCCATGCGCCCCTGATGCGGAAACTTTGGGGTTCTTGAAAAGAGGTAGACGTTAGGCTACTTTTGAAAGGTTCCATTGTTAACATTTTGGACACTGGGTAACTTCTGTACACTGAATATTATATTACAAAACATCGTGTACTATGCCTAAATATCGGGATTCCATAGAATATGTTATAGCATGAAAATAGATTCAAAAGGCTTCATGATATTGACCATCAATAGAGAGGAGGTCAGAGCATCTTTTTACAGTCCCTGTTACTGTATTAACGTTTTTATCAGTCTGAAAATGTTTATCAAAGCAGAATAAGGTATGCTTTTTTAGTTTCAATAATAAAATTGAGGCGTCCAAGTCAGTTTCACTTACTTTTCATTAGAGCCGAAAGTGCGAATTAAAATAGACACTAAATTTCATCTTATTAAATGTTAAACTTTTACATTCCATTCAAAATACAGAATGAAGTTTAGTCAGCTGCTTAAAATCTTGCAATCCGATTGGCTCTCAATAACTTAGCCATTATGATAACAAGATGATTTTTACTTGACCACGTTTGATAATAAAATCATTATTTTAACTTGATTTGCATACACTTGTAGTGCGATGTTAAAAAACGAAAAATTGTGTACGAAATAATATTTATAAACATTCTTTCGTTTTATATTTGTCGCGTTTACTGTAAAATTAATACAATCACTGAATTTGAATCCAGCGTAGAATTGGTATCAAATTAGTTGTTATTGTGACTATTTCTTTGCAAGCTTTACGGAGAGTCTGCAAACTTCGACAGTAAACTTTTCCGATCGATTTTCCGCCAAATCCAGTATTAATATTCATTCGTTGCACGGCCATGCCTACATTCTATTAGTTTTCGTCGCTTTTCCCAGACTACTGCGGTCTCTGGCAAAGCCTTAGGTAGCGCTGCCGTCTTTTGAATCAACGGAGATTACGAAAGAGTTTTCACTTCAAAGACAACTTTATCTGCGTTTCTGTGACAAACGATATTCAATTCAACTTGCTTTTAATCAACTTTGAGAATATGTTATTTTATTTTTAGAACCACTTGGTATCATTTCAAGATTTGACGTTAAATAAATAAAGCCGTCCATTAAAATGAACTTTTTAACTCTATTTAAAATCTAAATCATGGATTGGGAATATTTCATATTGGAAGACCGCATTTGTATCCATTTTATTTATTGTAGCCATATCTAAAAAATATAAACAGGATATATATACTTAACAATGTGTAAAGGTATTTTTATTAATAAAAACATAAAGTAGAAAAACTGTTTTCGATATAGTCAAAAAGTCACACTTGAGAAAATAGCTGTCCAAGTGGCCACATTTAGTCTTGAGTAATCAACATTCGAAACATCAACAACCAAAAAACATTTTTTGTAAGTTTTGTTAAGACGTTTACATTAAATTTATTTTGTATTGCAAAAAACAAGATACTTCGCCTCTTTGAGAAGCATCTTCAGTTCAATACGTCTGAAGATATTTTAAAAAAGTAAAACACGTACCATAAAGTTATTTATATTTTATTTTATATTACAAATGTTTTTTTTCTCAAAATATCCACCGAATTCACAGAGAATATAAGTAAGTTTCTTAGTTTTGCTAAAAAGTGATTATACAACGATTAAATTGATTAATAAACGTAGTCATCTCTTAATCTCACAATAATCTATTGTTCAAAATAGATTATAGTGAGATCATATCTGAAAACAGCATAATTGATGTCTCTTCGCTCTACTATCCATACGCATACATAGTTTGTTGTTTTCTTGTTTAGCAACGCTTGTCAAAACAAACTAACTTGAAAACATTTATCTTAGGAAAAATATAAACTTGTTTCAAATCGTTGTGACAACGCATCTCAGACAAACTCACCGCTGAATAATGCTCAAATTTTTAAATAAAATACTTTTACTGATTTTTTTTTTAAATCTATGTCCGCTCCTAATGTGGAGAATATGGCCTTCTAATGAAAATATCTCAACAGAAGTTTTTTAAACGAGATGTGTTTGTTACTCAGTTGATCAACCTCTCTTTTTCAAAGAGATTGGTAGGGATATAAGGATAAGGCTAGAACAGGACTAATGATTCACTAATCGCTCTCGCTACGCCCAGTTATTTAAGTATGGGGTGTAAGGGAATTTTTAGGCATCACAAACACCCATGCCTTCAAACAGAAAAATGCTGTTAGTACTGGGACTCAAACCCGTGAGATCCGACCCAGCACGGAAGCCCACAACGCTAACGCTGCGCCATAGGACCCGACGTTGTATGAGACGTATTTGTAGAAGTAAATGATAACATAAGAAGAAGACTATTTGATAGCTAATCGCTTTCTATGTATTCTTTTTGATTGAGTAAATAAGAAAGATGTGAAATTCATGTTTTTAAATTCATTCTTAGCAATTGATTGATGATCCACTTAGTTTTATAATTTCTATCAAAGCATTGCACTTAGAATTTCTTGGTTATAGCAAGTGGCAAATTTTATGTTGTCATATTTATATTAAGTTGGAATTAGTTTAAAACTTTTTCAACAGTAAAAAATATCTTGATGAAGAGCTTAATACTTAATATTCAATTGAGAATTCTGGAAACAATGACGGCAGTCTCCACGTTTTGTGGAAAATGAGTTTAATATTTCAACGTTTAGAGTTAGCAGTTCCCCATATAGTAATACATTTGTTTTTAATAAGAGTCTAACGTGATTGTGCTTGTAATAAAAGCGGCTGTTTACAAATTCTTGTGTTATTCTTAACAAACACGCCAATAATTATATATATTTCACAAACAATGTTTATTGTATTTAAATAGCGAGATAATACTAGTATAGTTATTGAACATTATTTTTTTCGTGTCTTGTATCTATAACAGAAAAAACATTTTAATATATTGCCGCCTGTGTGGTTGAGTGGTCGACGTTGTTGGCTTCGGCTACGTAGGGCCCGGGTTCAAATCCCGTTACGGACAGTTTTATAAATTGATTTTTCAATCGATTTATGAATTTCTGTTCAAAGGCATGGATGTATGTGATGTCTTGAATTCCCCCCTCACTCCTATCCTATGAACGGGGCGTATCGAGAGCGATTAGCTTACCACTAATCCTGTCCTAGCCCTATCCGTCTATCCATACTCTCTTTCGAAAAAGAGAGGTTGAGCAACTGAGTAACAAGCATTTCTCGTAGAAACACTTATGTTGAGATTAACTCCATTAGGAGTCCATATGCTCTACATTGGGAGCGGACATGGTTTTAAAAAAATATTAGTCAATATTTTAGGATTATGAAAACTACCATCTTTGTTTTCCAAACTTCCAATTGTATTATACCGCATGGATATTTACTTCCATAACCAAAAAAACACTTCAATTTTTAACAGCTAAATGATCCAACTAATCTTTAATTCCTATAATAAATAAATCTTTGATTTAATCATATTTCGACTAAAGAATTTGACTTTACTAGCTACTGAAGCCAGCACAAATCCATCCTAATTCACAATCGTTTAATGCGGGTATTACCGTATTTGTAGATAAATCTCCACAGGAAAAAGGCTTTTCTGAACCTCAACCGCTGCTAATGGAAAATTCAATTCATAAAAACGATCCTATCGCCAGCGCTTGCCACAATGAAATATTACTAAAGTGCCAAAGGGATGATATTACGTGGAATATCTAAAATCTACATCGCGTGCAGAATCTAATCTCCGAAACAAGTTTTTTTCCCGCAAGAAACTTTTCTTATTCTCGTCTTCAAAACAAAAATACTAGATGTTGTCTGTGGCAACGAATACTTCGTAACTTTTATTAACTTCTTTGAAAATCAAAGAAAAATATTCCAAGACTTCTTTTGAAGTACACGAAGATTCGTTGTACATTTCCTGCGACATTTTTTGTAAATTTTATATTACTTTTCACTGGTTTCATAAAAAACGCGAACTGAAAACAACTTTAGTGTATTATAAAACCCTGGTTTTGTCAAAGGTTACCAATTATTAATAGGGTAAAAATATCAACGTATTTCAGTTCTACAGTTTTTCATATTTTATGCGTTGATAGCTATTTCGGCTTTCGCCATCGTCAGAACTATGCTTAAACGTAAATTTGCTCAGCCATATATACTGGCTAAGAAGAGATACACAATGCATCATATTATTCACTCTAACATACTAATTCAAATTATAATTACAATATTGCACTTATTAAATGTGATTTTAGTGTTTCAAAGAACGATAAGCAGTCTTGGAGGATCAAAATCTGTTGAAACACACATGTCAGCCTCTGCAGTCTTAATATTATATATCATCTACAAGAAGTGCTTTTTACTCAATTTCTCAACCTCTCTTTTGTTTCTAAGAGAATTATTGATGTATATGATATGGCTAGGACAGGACTGGTCACTCTCGCTACGCCCCATTTATTCAAGATTTGAAGAGTGAAAGGGAATTTTTGGACTTCACAAACACCCATACAATCGAACCGACATCTATAAATCGATTTTTAAAAAATGCTATTCGTCCTGGAATTTGAGCATTTGAGATGACAACGACGTTCGTTGACCACCGCACTACGGATCCGACAATATTATAATATATTGTATATTATATTTAAAACATTTAATATTTCTGTACAATTTTACTTACAATTCACGCACAATTCAGCTTTCTCTTTTGCTTCAAAGAAAAAGTTTGGTTAATGTGTTATCCAATTTCTTTTTCAACCCACCTTATTTAAAATACTTAATGTATAGATATTGAGTTGTGTATTTAATTTTATTATATATGTAATTGTCGCCTGCTGTGGCCTAGTTGATTATAGCTTGCTCTACCGATCACGCAGGTCTGGGATCAATTACCGGTCATATCATAGTGAATTTGAGAGTTATTCAATTCAAAGTTGTGATCGAAGACTGTGTGTTTGTGATATCGATTCACATCATTTTCTTCCCTCCCATCCTTTTGATCCTTTAAAAACAACTAAGTGTAGCAATAGCGATTAGCCAACCGCTAGTCCTGTTCTGGCCTTATCCTTCTTATCCTCTTTGAGAAAAATGAGGTTGAGCGACTGAGTAACAAACAGTTCGTAGAAAAAACTTCTGTTGAAATACCTCCATTAGGAGGCCATATGCTTTACATTGTGAAAGGACATGGATTAAATATATATATATATATTGAATAGACAACAACTAGGCACGTGTACATACATGTATATATATATATACACGTGCCTAGACGTATAAATAGTACATTACTTTATACAAATTTATCTCTGTTTGTCTGTAAGATTTCCATCGCAATTTCAAGAAAATAAACTTATCTACTTTCCTTCGATAAATGTATTTTGTTTGTATGCAGCAATTAATGCCAAATGTTTCAAATTGCTGTACTTCTAAAAATGTTTAGTTACAGAAACGACTTAAATCTTATAAACTCAAAGTGTAACTTGGAACATTGCATTTGAGAATTAATGTTTATTCAAATTGTATCATTGTACAAGATACATAATATTAGATGAAGTAACTTTTTTGTCATTTTCATGACGATGTTTTCGTTTAATATTTTGGAAAACACATTCGTCCCACGCCGTTCTCTGCGTCTATCAATTCAATCCCCATCGACCTTAACAATACAAGTTGGCTGGCAACTTTCCAAGACTTAACAACTTATGGTTCATCTCGGAATTAAACCATCGCTTATTCTATCTCCTATTACGCCATTCATGATTGCTACGTGGATTACCAGCCTATGTGTAATCCAATAACCGGATTAAATGGTCAATTCGTATTCTAAGAGATATTAAGAGGCATTTAATTTTTACTCGACAGAATGTAAATAATTGAAATTACTAAAAAAAATATTGAATATTCATTTTCATATCACTCATCTGTCATCAAAGAAAAAATATTGTTTGACTTCAGTGAAATGACTTTTTTTCAACCAAGTCTGCTCTCAACCGTATCTCATTGTACTGCTTGTTACTCAGTTACTAAATTCTTCTTTTTTCGAATAGATGAAGGATAAAAGGGTTCGTCTAGAACAGGACTAGTGATTATCTAATTAGTTTAGTACAAAATAAGTGGGATAGAATTTTAGAAATTATCTACATTCATGTCTTCGAACAGAAATTTATTAATCAATTGTATGCGCAAAAAATAGGACCCAACATAAATAAGTAGAAATATTACTTATATATATATACACACAGACCTCACTTTTTACACGGATTGAAAATAACACGATGCTATTTCTCTTCCGTGTCCTTACTACCCAGTGCTATACGCAGAAAGGTTTAATCCTGTAAACCCGAAATATTAAAAATGAATATCAAACAGTCTTTGGATATCTCAAATGATAAAAGTTATGTCGTAAGAAATTTGTATAAACGGGTTAGCTTATTGTGTGATAGTGATAATGACAATCTTTGTTCGATTTTTTAAATCATTCTTTTTTTTGAATAAAAATAAAATCAACAATAATAATTATTTATTTTGATATCCTGAATTGAGTTTTATAGAAGGAAATCTATCCACCATTTTATTTCATCTTGGTTTACTTTTTACACGGTATTGTGTGGAACGTATCCATCGTGTAAAAAAAGATTCCAATGTATATTAAAATATTTATTTCACTGGATAGTTTTTCAGCACCATTATTTAAAATATCAAGGAACTCGTCTTCATTTTATTGAGATTAATACCCCGCCTAATTTAGTAAGGGTTATTAAACATGTCTGTTGTGTCACCCTTTTCTCCTTTGTTATAACCTTAAAATCTTCGTTTGAAGGCGCCCAAGCCGAAAATTAATGTCCATCCTTATTGGAAATGCTGACGCCGCGTATTTTTTACTTCCGCTATGTCACGTCCTCTTAGCATCTGCTACAATAGTTGACTCTGAAATATTTTTAGCTTCGTCACTTCATTTTACGGCATAATATGCTTCACTCGACTACTTCCTAGCTAAATACCAATATTTTTGTTTTCTTTGGATGATCGTAAATAGTATTACATTAATAATATCGGTAAAAAGTCCCATGCGATAAAAAAAGACTCATTTGTTAGACGTCTACACACATATTATTAATACTAATTAACCACCTTGCTTCACACAAAATAAGCAAAAAAAAAATGACTGATATTTGCATTTACCTGATAATTATTAATTAAATTATTGATACTTCTGTTGAGGAGTAGGAGTCAAAATCGTGAAGTCGTGGTATTTTGAATGTAGTTGAAAAGTGACTAATACTTTTTTTTTCAATCGAAATAAAATACAGAAATATGTATTTAGCATATATTAAAAAATACGTAACTAATATTTTTTTTAATATTCATGTGTGTTCGTAAAAAAATACTCAACTATAGGATTAACGAAAAAGTATTGAAATCGTCTTATCAAGGTTTTAATTGGCAATTTTTGGTAGAAAGATGTGTTTTAAATAATATTTTTTATGTACCAATTCCACATTTTATACAAATATTAGGACTCTTTTTTATTAGTTATTAACGACTTTAATGAGCGAAGAGGGTCATTGCATTGATACAAAAATAAAATTTGTACAAAAATGACTTTATATGTAAAAAAATGAAAACACAAAAAATTACACGATATATCATTTAAAGTGTATGCGGAACGTCATGATGTTATTGTGATGGAAATTGTTCTTATATTTGTTCTGTTCGATTCGATGTCATGGTTCTCGTATAATATATAGATTACACTACATTTTCATTATCAATCTAAATAATTATTATATTTCCAAACTAACAGTGTTAACTTTCTCGCCTAGATACAGATTTCGGCTCCTTGTTGTGATAATAAAACCCTGCAAGTCCCTCGAGAATATCTCCAAATAGTCGGCTATCTCTCGATAATAATAAATAATATTTTCGCGTCATCTTTCAACGGATGAGATACTGTATTTTATGGTACAATAACTCGTTGGTGCTTTATGATGTTCGATATTGTTTTTTTTATATTTCATTTGCCTCTTAGTTTGACCAACGCTCGTCACGTGCCAAAAAGAACGCCATTTCAACATGATGCCAATGTAAGCCACTCAATTATTTATTGTCAACATTTCGCAGAAAGCCTACATCCACACTCTCCATTTTAAGAAAATTTAGAAAAGTTGAAACTTTAGCTCGATGTAATATTATACTTTTCCGTTACTTAAAGTTTTTTTTTTGTTACATTTACAAAATCCACTTTTTGGTAGTATTTTCTCTTAATAATTCTTACATGTCGACCTTGGAAAGAAAAAAGGACGTAACCGACATACAACACATTTTGGAAAATCATCACTGGAAAAGTTTCATTAATTTTTCTATATATCACAAGCACCCATACCTTCTGACAGAATTCGATAAATCGATTGAAAAAAACTGCTATTCGTACTGGGAATCGAACCCGCGAGATCCATCACGGAATCCAACGAATTTGATTGCAAAACCACGGACCCGTAAAATAATCTTAATAGTCAAAACACAAACATTAAAATATTCGATGTTTTCATTGTATGAAAAGTAACGTGTAAACCAAGTGCTAGTCTCTTTTGTGTATTGTTTTTTTTTATGTTTTTCAAGATAAGGGGCTTTTCTGTGTTTATATGTGTGCGTTAGCTTCACTAACCTACATTTTTCCAGTCGTTGATTCAAAGTAATTGATATTTTTTTCCTCCACTGGTAATCTTATTTTCGATCGAGATAAGACACATTCAATTAAAGAAGTAAGTTCCGCCCTAGACCCTAATGCCCCTATTTTGTTTGAAGCAGACATTTCAATATAAATCATTGGGATTTTATTGCTTGTTGCTTAATCGTTAATCACCGTATCCAACTGTCTTCTGTCTGTTATCTTATAAAGGATTAAATGATTCCTTCCAATCAACAAGAATCTTTTCATTACATTGCTATCATTTGTGTTTACGAGTGAAAGACTTGACATTTTAAACATTTTCCCTACAATATTGTTGTTAAGCATAAGTGGTCAACCGGTTTCAAGAATACTCTTTATATTATTTTCTGTGTGAGACAACTAACCGGCCCCGTTCATAAAAAAATTTAATTGAAGTCGGTATTAATATTTTTTTTATTTACGCTCACCATCGGTTGTACGCAGATGATTGACTGCATTAGCATATTAATAATTTAAAATTGACAAAGAAGATTTTACATTTGTTTACACGGAGCGTCAAACAAATATTTACTTCTCATTCTTTCCATCGTTCGAGTGCATCTGTTTCATTTTTTTCCAGTACAAATTTAGATTTCGTTTTTTACTTATATCAATATTTGTCTGCATTTTATTTTTATGTTCAAAATATAAACTATTTATGATTTTTATCAATTTATATTTAAGTTACAGATTATCATTTGATGACATTTAAATACAAATCTCTTAATTTTTTTATAAAATATTAGTGTTGCCAAATTAGCTTTGTTCTTAGACATAGTTCATACATGGTTCATTAAATACGTTGTCACAAAAATAGTGAACTCTGCACATTTTATTACGGAATCGATTTCTGTGTTTTCGTCTGAAATTCTTCAAAAATTATTATAATAAATTAAATTTATCCAATAGCATCGTCGATTAATTGGTTTCCAGCATGTATTGGAGTGACTTTTTTATTGCGTGGTTAAGAAGTCTATCGTTTCAAAAAAATATTATAAAAATACTTTCTATTGTTGTCTAATGTTAATGTACAATTGAAATATGATGAAAAATATTCGAAATGAAAACATCTCTTACAAAAGAATGAGTTCCTTTTTTTAACACAATCTCAGCCGCGTAAGAAGACGTGATTGATGGTCAAATCCATACTGAGGATGCGGCTTTAGATTTGAAGAAGAAAAACAGTTCTATTTTCCACATTCGCGAACACCAAATCCCGCTTTTTTCATAGGCTCAGTTGGTACGCCTTGTCTTATTTCTTGTATGCCATGATATATTGTTGAAGTTACTTAAAATGAAACGATTTTCGCATAGCATTACTGTGAGTGTATCTATGTAAAAAAAACTCGAATGCTTTTAAGTACATTAAATAACTATCATTTTACTATTTATTTGTTTCTTTTAAGAATACGCGTTGCTATTATAAAGCATATAGAGTTTTCATGGCGTATTGCTGTATTTATGATAATTCGTTTTAATTCAGTAGTTCAGCAACTTTTTAACGAATTCAGACCCAAAAAAGTTACTAGAAGAGACTAAATTTGAATCGTTCAAATTATGAACACTCCCACAGATTTTGTCACTAACGACCCGGGTTTCACCTTTCGGCATCTTCAGCCGTTCAAGTGCATGGATGAACTTGAACTGACGCTTAGTAAATGAATGTTTCGTATTTATATAATAAATAAATGTATCACTGAGTCTTGCATGTGCACTTGAACGCCTGAAGATGCCGAAAGGTGAAACCCGGGTCGTTAGTGACAAAATCTGTGGGAGTGTACATAATTTGAACGATTCAAATTTAATATTGAAATTCCACCAAGCACCTTCAGTCGAAATCTTAAATTCTATAAGAGACTAGTTTTAATCGATTTTTAAAGTGAAAATGGGATATTATTTGAACATCATAGACATATGTGCCATGATATATGTAATATATACAGAAATCTATTGAAAAACTACTTATGAAATTTCAGCCTGTGGCAACCTGAGCCAAATATTAATAATATAACGAACGCCCAAAAGCATTTTATACTCAGCGGGTTATAACTTTCGGGTTAGCTGAGAGAATTGAAATCATTTCATACATATACATATCAGAAATATCAATTATCAAGTAGCCTGGTGGGCGAATTTCAAAAAAGTATTTGTCCTCTGGCCGCACCAAAAATAATACAGTTCATTTATTAAATTTCTTTGAGCGTCTAATATTGCCAAAGTTTATTGAGCACTTATACAAATACTAGAAGTCAATGTATATATCATAGACATTATAAATTATATCTTCATTATAGACATTGACTAAGTTCATTAAAAATGGCGGTATTGGCTGCATACAGCGAACATATTAAAAAACTTCGTTTGAATTGTCTAATTTTTATAAATCTCGATATCGTCCATATATTTTCGTTTGTATTTTCTACTTTTCACTGATTCGCTTCTCGTACGTCACTGTATATATTCGACTGTTTTGGTAGATTCATGGAATTTCAGTTTGTTGTTGAATTGTTCAAAAAATTCAGATACGGATTTTTGTAAATTTTTTTGACAATTCTTGCACTGTTCATTTCCCACAAAAAGTATTGTTTTAAAGTCGTTAAAACTATTTGTAATTTTCATCAAGTATCGTATTTAATGCATTTCTTCTTCTCTTCTTGCCGTTGTCTATCGAAGCTATTGGCCAGGTTGCTGTTCTTCTATCTAACTAAAGCATTATTTTATAAAATTTATATTAATCAATGTACGTAGATTTCATAGACAAAAAAATCTCTTTTTTTATACATACACTTTCAAAGTATAATTTCAGCATTTTTTATATCATCCGAGATAGATATTTTACTTTAAAAAATGTGATATCTAATTTGAATGGAATGTAATAAAATGTTCAACATTTTTCAAATATTTTAATATGAAATACATTGTAATCAAAACAATTATTGCGAGCTAAAATGTTTCCTTTTATTAAAGGTCCACTGATTCACTGTTAGCCATACGCAAAAATGATTTCCGACTTTTATGGGTTAATGAGTTCTTTTTTCAAAATAAAAAACAAGAAAGCATCAAAATATAAAGGTCAAACAGTACATACAAAGCAATGAATCTCGCGTCATGTATAACTTTAGAACTGAGTAAGTTTGTAAACAAAGTTTTTCAAATGTACTTAAAAACAATGTTCCACACGAAGATTAAAATTGAATTCGTAATTCAAATTTGAATTGAAATGTGATTTTTAAGTCATTTTGGGTGTTCATAAACGCATAAAAAAGTTCAATCTGTTGTACCGTATTTCACTATTTTTCATTTTCTATTTAAACTGACCTCTGTACAGTTATAAAACAAAAGTTAATCTACTATAAAGTACTAAACTTGAGCGATTAGTTGATGAATATTTTCGTTCAACTTACATTATTTCTTATTTTAATGTGTAGTATAAAAATAAAATTTGCTATGTTATATGTATGTACGTAAATAGTATCGCCCATTTTGAATTTTTTTAAAACATTTTTAAATTTAAAGAAATCGCAGTTAATTAATGATTACAAGAAAAAGGGTTACACATATCAGCAAATTATATATGTAAAGCTAACAATAATTCTTCGGCAGGTCTAAAGATTTAGAACGCTAAAAAAAAATACAGAATAAAAAATGTTTGAACTGTATATTAAAAAAAAGTTAGCTTTTTATATTTTTGGTACCAAGCGAAAGTACCAAATAAATATAATATTATATAAAAACATTTTATTTGGAGCACAGTCATCCAGGCAAATTTAAATGTAGAGTATGTATCTTTCTTATTTTGACATCTTAGCACTTTAATTTTTAATTTCGTTTTTCGTTAGAACAAATCTTGTCTTTGGATACATACATATTTAAAAGTAAAGAAAACGTACACATTAAAACAAAACAAGTAAATAGAGTATCACTTTCAAGATATTCTTACGTGAGGCACGAAAAATATATATATTATAGTATTCCTTTGTTGGAAAACGATAACGTTTACACAGCTTCTACTTTATCAGCGAATCAGTTGTCCATTACCATTGTAATCAAAATGGCGGATCTACGTCATCAGCTGACAGCGCTGTCACAATCGAGAAACGCTCCTAAGCAAAATGGAAAATTGACTTTTATCTTGACGAAAATGTACGGCAATTCGAGCGAACGCGTCGTTTAAGCTGATAGGGGATGGGAAACGATTTAGCGATATAATTAGAGTTGATTTCAGACGCTCGGAGATTCTTTATTACTTCGATAATTTGACAAAGCGTAAAGTAATCATCTTTGGCAAAGGCCGCCGCTGTTCGAAAAGACGATGTTATCAATTAAATTTGACATTTTCATTAAACAGTAGATAAACCGACGTCACTGAATTTTAGCTTAAGTATTTAGTTACATTAAACTTTTGAATATTAACTGTTGAACAGTCATTTTTAAGAAAATTTTATAAGATCAATAAACATTAAATTATTTATATTTGTAAACAATATATTTATCACTGATTATTCGTTGCTTTCTATTATGTCTCTGATATAAAATATATCTAAATATATTTATTTGAAAAACAATAAACTTACATAATTTAGAATTTCGACTGAAGGTGCTTGATGGAAATTTATGTTTACATTATAACTATTTTCATAATGTACGTTTCCATTATAATTTTTATAATTTTGGCCGAACATGACCCGAGTTCGAATACATTCGCGCACTGGATAGCACCGGAAGATGCCGAGAGGCGAAACCCGGGTCGTGTTCAACCAAAATTATAAAAATTATAATGGAAACGTACATTATGAAAATATTTCCAATACAAACAATAAACTTACGTTTACTAAATTGATTTCAGTAATGAAAAAAAACTTATTTTAAAAATAATCCGCCCTTAAAGAATAACATATCAAGTTATATTTAAAGTGAACTCCAAGAAAGCCACCTACAAAAATCTTACGTAAATTTATAAGATCGTTAATTCCGGAAAAAATATTTTTGTGTTTTGCTTTATAATATAACAATTTTTTTCCACCAAATGGTATTATTTTTTACAAATTAAATTTTATCCCGGATTTTATTTCCCAAAAATATCAGCAGCTTCCAATTGCTATAAATAAACATTACGACTGCAATGTCTTTTGAAATGAGAGTTTTTCGTCGACGGATTAATATGTCAGCACCATACGCTTTGATGCCCTCTCTCTCGAAAGCAAAACGGCATCGAAGTGAGATCCGCCCCCGTCGCCATTTGGTTTGTTTACCTTTAGATTGCTTGGAGCAATTTGTTCAAGGGACTCTTGACACATTGGCGTATCAACGATGCTCGTAATCTGCATAATATATTGTCAAACTTCCGTCTTAATTCATATTGAAATACTTTTACCTTAATACAAAATACATCTACATATTTTGTGACTTTGAAATCGTAATTTGGATTATTAACATGTATTTTCAAAAAGAAACTACAACAAAAAGACTTTTACGTCATTATTGATAATTCTAAAAACAAATCATTAATCGACGAGGTTTCTTTTCACATTCCGCTGGATACTAATGTAGGTTATTACTTTTATCACTGATTATTTTACAATGAATATTCCATAGATATTAAAAAATATATATATTTGTAATTTATTAGACGTACATATGAATAGCAATAATTAATTATGTAGATATGTTGAAAATCAATGAAAGCGTTAACTAAAGTCAATTGCATTCAAATTTCTCACATGGCTTCCCGTATTCTTGAAAACGAAACTCCAACCACTATAAACTAACAGAAAAATAATTAAAAATTTAAATAGTGCATATTTTCTCTTCCCCATCACGTTCAATGAAAAATTGTCCCTCGTTCAAATATATTATCAAAAGATTTTCAAGGGTCAATTTATACATATTATTTATAATAAAAATTTATTAAAAAAGGAACGTGTAAAAATAGAATATTAAAGTTATCAATTAAGTTTCATTTTTTTTCATTACATATTAAAATTGAGATCTTGTTTAATGTTTATTTTTAATTATTATCCGGATTCGATTATCCGGATTTTTCTTTATCCGGACTACCTTCATCCCCAATTAGTCCGGATAATCGAGGTTCTACTGTACTCAAAAATACTACACATGCCTGAATCTCCTTTAGCAATATTTTAGCGTCTCTATAAACCACTCCTTCCAAAAAATGCACTATTTATTATTTACGGTTGTAGCCCTTGGTAACGCTCTGACTGGTGAAGTACACGATTGACTCTTTACTTGCCCACAAAAAGAGGTTGAGCAACTCAGTAACAAACATTTCTCGTATAAAAAAAAACTGTTCAAATACTTCCATTAGGAAGCCATATGCTACATGAGAGCGGATATGGATAAAAAAACAATAAATTATTATAAATTGAAATCAAGAAGGTTGAAATTAGATTAGATTGAAATTAAACATTAAACAAGATATTATTATTATAAAAATGTTTATTTAATATAAAATAAACAATATCAGTAACAAAAATAATCACCGGTTACAAAACTTCAGACCATCTTCAAACGATGGAGGTAAACGCTACGAAGATACTGACCCGCATAAAGTTATAATGCCGGGAAGTAAAATATTTCATTTCCTGAGTTTGTATTCTTGGGAATACCCTTCAGCGGCGATTTATTTATAGATCTTGAGTATAGTGGTTAGGGTATCGTAATATCAAAGATCCTACTCACACGAGCTTATGAAAATATTCAGTTATTACTTCATTTATTCCCGTAATATAAAAAAAACTCATGAATAATTTACCATAACAATGATCAAATATAATTAGTGATGTAATGACTATTTTAATTTATAATTCAGCCGTTACGGGCATGTAGATTCCTTAAAATCAATCGAACATAATTTATTGCATTTTAAACAGTTTGTGATTTGGCGGCCTAATCTTTAAACAATACACGTATATTGAATTCATGTACGGATTGGAAAATTGAACCTTTGGCATGATATCGGTTTTAGTTGGGAATATTGTGCATATTCAGAAAAAAAATATCTTATAGTATATTCAAAACTGTTGTGTTCGTGGAGTAGTGGTCTACGTCGAAGACTTCCGTGACGAGCGTCACAGGTTCAAGACTCAGTACAAACAGCATTTTTTTAATTGATTTATTGACTTCCAGTCTTTCAAAACCAGGACATAGCAAGAGCGATTAATTAACCACTAGTTTTGTCCTAACCTATATTAATATCCTTACCACTCTCTTCAAAAAAATAGTAACAAACAGTTCTCGTAGGAAAAACTTCAGTCGAGATTAGGAGGCTATATAATCTTCATTGAAAGTGGACTTGGATTAAAAAAATCAAACGTTGAAATATAATATGAATACCTCTCTATTTTAGCACGATTAATACAAATCTGTTAATGGTCCTGGAGGGTTGCATTACGTACATCTTTCAATATATACTATAACAATATAGTTAATTTATTTCAATGACTTAAATCATTTTTTATTTTCCTCTAAGAGGGGTCGCACTACCAAATTCTCATAGAACTTTTACAGCCTACGCTATGCGTAGCAATCTTTATTTTTATAAATGTATTTATATTCAACAGAATATTTCAATAAAAATTCACGTTTTCACTTAATCTATTGAAATAATTCAGTATAACAATTTATATAAATCTTAATCTTTAACTTTTAACAGTGGATGGGATGAAAGAACTTCATTTTCGCGTCTTTCTTTATACTGTTAAGAGCATTCATATTGAGATATTGTTTGAATCCAATTATGGATAGGATATAATATTTTGTCAAACTGTTTGTTACTCAGTTATCTAAGCCCTATTTTCTAATAGAGTAGCGAAAGTAAGGATATGGCTATGATATGTCTAGTGGTTACCTCACAGCCTTAACTAATTTTCCAGATGTCTTAAACACAGAAAAAAAATGTTTGTGCTGCGCCACGAACTTGACATAAATGTTTGAAAATGAAAAAATATTTTAAAGTCACTCGTATTGAGGTAAATGTTTCATTCTAAGGCATGGGTGTTTGTGAGGTTTAAAAATTTCTCTCACTTTTCCGATCCCCCCAAATTAACCCACTAGTTCTATCCTAGCCTTATCCTTCTATCCTTCATGCGAAGCTATGCTTTACATTGGGAGTAGACATGTATAAATTTTCCGCGTCCTACCGAACAGTTTTTGTTTATATATTAAGATACTGATTTTTTAAGATTTTTTAAAACGTGACGTTGTTTATATTGTATATCATTTATAAAGAGATAGGTTGCACTGATAAAACTTTGCCAAAAATAAAATTTTAATGTTCAGACACTTCACACGAGATGAGGAGACTTGTGTACAGGTAACACCCTGGGCTTGGTTCAGGTTTGTGTGAGGTGCTAATGGTACGGTTAATTAGAACACCTTACAATTTCCAGGTACAACAGAACAGGTGTTTGTTTCCGGCGTTAATGAGCCAACGGTCACGATACAACAACGTCCATATTAGGGATTTTGTATAGAGGCAACCCAACAGTAGATTCTCGGGAAGTCGCCGCTTTTTACCGGTCCCGGAAAATATTATTAAAAGAATCCGAGACATAGACTTTCCAAGTTTTGTATAAAGTAGATTTTGTTCATTCAAAGCAAATATAGTTTGAGATTTTTTGTATATTGACAAACATTTGGAATGCAATAAAATAAGGTAAGAAACCTTCAGTCTTTTTTAAAAACCTTTTCCGACAAGCAAAAATAAATATAATTCTTAAAACTACTCACCATTCAAATTCCCATGGGTTAATTCTTTTCGCTAGCAATGGCTTTAAACTTAATGCTACATTTATTTCTTATATAAACACGAAACATTCATTTACTAAGCGTCAGTTCAAGTTGATCCGTGCACTTGAACGTCTGAAGATGTCGAAAGGCGAAACCCGGATCGTTAGTGACAAAATTTGTGTAAATGTACATAATTTGAACGATTCAAATTTCTTATATTTATTAAAATAAAGTGTGTCTATTGTGTGTAGATGTGACAGGTCCTAGTTTAGAATAACTATAAAATTACTTACCGAGCCTACTCATTTTTTTTGCAGGAATTACTTTCATTTGTAATAAAAATCAATATTAATATTTACTAAACTAAACTATTAAACCCTGAAATATTCGTTAAAAATATTTTTCATTTGAATTACTACAGTATTACGGTCTTGGGACGCAGGAATTTCTCGGAACATGATACTTGTATGTATCGTGTCCCGGGTATTAAAAAGAGCCGAGAATTCATAGTCCCTTGTCTACATGCACGGCTGCCATCCTATAGCTTTCCACTTAATGTAGACTGTAGAGTACGACACGGCAATCGCTGTTAGATACCATTCTGTCGTTTATGACTGTGCCGTTATGTGAAAATTAGTTCAAGTGGATTTTAATTAATATTTAATTGTGTGTTAAGAGCTACTCCTACTTTTAATTTTATAACCAATCCAATAAAATGATGTTAGAACGTTTCATTGTATCAACATATGATAATAAAATGAAATTATTTTTTAATATGTTATTTAACACAACAATTTAAAGATGTCAATTCTTGGTGGAAGACATTATATTTTAAAATAAAAAAAAAACTCTTTTGCTTTTGATTCTACAGTTATTTATTAAGATCAGGATCGATTTTTCTCAACAACGAGAATTTTCAATTGATGTTTTAACGTATTTACATGTTTATCGAAACGTACTTTATGTATTTGTTTTTTTTATTTTTTATCCATGTCAGATTTCAATGTGGAGCATATGGCCTCCTAATGGAGGTATCTCAACAGATTTTTTTACGAGAACTGTTTGTTACTTATTCAAAGAAAGTAGTAAGGATAGAAAGATAAGACTACGACATATCTAGTGGTTAACTAATCGCTCCCGCTACACTTAATTATTAAAGGATTGGAAAGGATGGGAAGGAATTTTTAGACATCGCAAACGTTCATGACATCGAACAGAAATCGATCTAAAAAAATGCTGTTTGTACTGGGACTCGAACCCGTGAAGTCCGGCACGGAAGCCCACAACGCTAACCGCTGCGCTATATGATTCCACGTTGATAATTTTTATAATGGCTTAATAATATATTGTTTATATAACAAAAATTAATTATTATATTTACGATTAAATTACTTTGTTATGCCTTCAATACTCATATAATATATTTAATATCTTCGAAACTAAGTGCTTTGGCTTCTTAGGTAATCAAATAATTATTTATATATCCACACATACTTCCAAGTACAAATGTGTCCGATATACTTTATTTGCAGACATTGTATTAAGAGCATTTTCATGTTGTTTTATAAGTATACTAGAACTATAAAAGAATGTTAAATATTGTATTATTATAATATTTAAAGAATATAATATTTGACTACACAGTTGTACATTTCTGCTACATAAAATAATAAACAAATATCAACGCAATTTTGATAAAAACAAAAAAAACTCAATCCTTTCAGTAAAATGTTACTGCAAAAATAACATGCATTCAACAAACATGCAGTTCGTGTCCAAATTGGTCGAAAAAATATCATGTACGAATATTTATCATCCAGCCAAACATTGTGGCTTTGTTGTTAATCACATTTATCATAAAAATGACTTCTCGGTTTGCTTTTTTATCTATGTTATGTGTATACATATATATCTATACGGGTATTGTATATATGGTGTCCACGTAAAACGGCTTCACTGTGCATAACTCATCTCTGCAGCAATCGCGATCTTTTGTCAGCAAAGATTTAAAGGCATACAAATAAACAATAATATCAAAGAGGAAGAAGACTCGAAGCACTTTTGACGCTGACACCTTATACCGCTGACTTCAGACGTAAACCTTTATCATGTCGATATAAGAAAACAAATAAGTCGAATATTTTCAATAATAAATACATCGATGTATCAGCGAACGAGTAAATATAAATCAGAGGGTTATAATAAGTGTTTCTATGGAAGAAAAACACAATATTCCATTGTACTTATTTCCACCTTTTTTACCAAGATCAGGACCGGTTTTTCTCATGGCGAGCATTATCAACTGATAAGAAATATAATTTTACAGTGTTATTTATACAAAACAAATTTAAATAAAAAGGCGTAATAAACAATTGGCATTGAAAAGAATTGACAAAACACAGTACAAATTATGAATAAGTGACTCTAAACTAACTCAAATTAAAAATGTTGACACCTCTAACTTGTAATTACAAAGATTAGTTGTGTTTTTGATTCCTATCTTTTGCGTAAACTAGAGGTTGAGCGATTGCTTAATGGTGTACATAAAAAATAAGTTCTGTTGATATGCATTATTATTGGTCCATATTCTCCACATTAAAATGGTCAGAAAACAAGTATTTTGAAGTCTTAAATGATAACAACGTGTTCTGATAATCACCTCTTTTATATCCCATTAAAACCGTCTTTGCACTTCCATGACGGGTCGTAAATTTAAATACTATTTATTGATCCGTATTGAATATAATTGTCCAACCTACAGCCCTCGGATAACTCTCTGCAACCAAGTACTGCAAAGATTAATTTAGGTACCTTATATGAAGCACTTAATGCCACTTTTCATTAAGCACATCACCTCCCGAAGTTTAAGGCTGTACTCAACAGTTTACAGGATGTTTCGGTGGCAAAAAACCACAACTCGGGACTGTTCTGTGAGGCTCTTAATTGCAAACAACCTTAATTTAACCTAAGTATCGGATCATTCGTTCATTCCATTAACCTAAATATCTCAACGTCAGCGATGAAGGGCCTGAAATTAGTCTGTTTTCTCTTCGTAAGGTTTGGGAACGCCTTGTTTAAATGTAATTATTCTTCTGGGCGTTTCAGGACCTATTGAACCAATTCACTTACTATTTTGATAAGGATTTGGGTCACTTTTTAGCTGTGCCATAAATATTCAATTGAAGGTTTGCAATCATTATTTTGAAATATTTTTTTACCTCTTACGTTTTCTTTGAAATGAATTAGTAGATAATTCAACTACTTTGAAGAGATTTTATGGTCAGCTCCTTTGATCTAATAGTAAAATCACTATCCTAGTGATAACAATAGTTTGGGTTCGTCAATACGAATTTTTTTAAATTTCAGATTTTGGACACGGATGTTTTTGGTAACTTTTCTCTTCGAGCGACTAGTCTTTTTCTTGAGATTTAAAAAAATCAAAATATTTAGCACAGTGGAATTTATTAATTGTATTTTTAAATATTTATAAAAAAATTAACAATCGGCTTATAATATTATCAAGTGAGAGGTTAAAAATAAATAGTTTAATAGTATTAATTTCAAAATATTTATAGTATGGCAATTTTGAAAATAGTTATCTATTAACTCTTCTTTTACAACTAGATAATTGCAACCATCAATTGTGGTAAAAAATTCTTTCCTGCATGTGATATAATTAAATTCTGTGATGGTAATCCAATTCATTATTTACAAATGGTTCAATATTAAACTTTGAATTTATTTATTTATACCATGTCCGCTCACAATGTAGAGCATATGGACTTCTAATGGAGTTTATCTCATCAGAAGTGTTTCTACGAGAACTGTTTGTTACTCAGTTACTCAACCTCTCTTTTTCCAAAGAGAGTAGGAATATAAGGAATGGGGTAGGACAGGACTAGTGGTTAGCTAATCGCTCTCAATACGCCCCGTTTATAGGATAGGATGAGTGGGAGGGAGGAATTCAAGACATCACATACATCCATGCCTTCAAACAGAATTTCGTAAATTGATTGAAAAATACTGTCCATACTGGGATTCGAACCCGTGACCTCTGTAACCGAAGCCAACGATGTTGACCACTCGACCAAACAGGCGTCGAATAAACTTTGTATTACTTTATGAAATTAAAATTTATTATAATCATAATGTAATAGTGAGTATTATACTCGCGTAAAAGCTTTTACGGGCGTTTTTGCGGTCTTTGGTTTTATCTATCGATACTTTCCCGGAAGCCAGTTTCCATCGTCGATGGCCCTTACAAACTTGCCCACAAATTCAAGTGAACGTTTTAAAACGACCGGTGTAATTTATGTTTACTCCTATCAACG
Source organism: Himalopsyche anomala (assembly GCA_031772345.1). Classification (NCBI taxonomy): domain Eukaryota; kingdom Metazoa; phylum Arthropoda; class Insecta; order Trichoptera; family Rhyacophilidae; genus Himalopsyche; species Himalopsyche anomala. The sequence continues at coordinate 15,339,771 of CM062840.1, forward strand.
CAAACAATATTGGCATATTCCAAACGCACCCCGCCCACAAACGCGACCGAATATTTCAATTTGAATGGAAAGCCGGGATACGGCGCCCATGTTCTGCGGTCCACGAATAGCGATATATAATATATTATAACATGTACATGCATAAACCATACATTCATAAACTGGATATTTATAGCGTCACTCGGGGTTGCCACATTTTCAGATAATATTATTTATACGAATAAATAATAGATACTCATATCTCTCTCTCTATCTGAAATATGTTTTTATCAATTCATTCTAAATTATGGATATTTTAAGATGATGTTTAATTCAGATTACTTTTGGGCCTTTGCAAAAATAACATTATTATTTATTTATTTTTTACCATGTCCGCTCCCAATGTGGAGCATATGAACTCCTAATGGAGTTTATCTCAACAGAAGTGTTTCTACGAGAACTGCTTGTTACTCAGTTGCTCAACCTTCTCTTTTTCCAAAGAGAGTAGGAATATAAGGATAGGGCTAGGACAGGACTAGTGGTTAGCTAATCGCTCTCGATATGCCCCGTGCATAGGATAGGATGGGTGGGAGGGGGGAATTCAATATATCACATACATCCATGCCTTCGAACAGAAATTCATCAATCGACTGAAGTTTTTTTTTAAATGTAACGAAAAAAACTAACGAAAGAACGAGCTGGGGAGCTAGCTTATGATAACAAAATATAATCAAATATTTATTACCATTTAACAATTTTTACTAACCAAGCAAACCTGTTAAAAAGTATCCATTACATTATATATCGCTACAACTATGGTAGTAAAACAAACATCTTTAAATACTCTTCTTCTTTGGGTAAGGAGTAGATAATCCATGCATTTGGTTATTCAATTCAATCAATTTATGAATCTGTATTCAAAAGAAAAAGTAAAACGTGATGTAGAGAGAGTGATAAGCAATCTAGTAATCATTTATTGGCTCCATCTTTCTATCACTCTTTCCGAAAAGAGAGATTTAGCGATCTTATTACACTGAAATCTCATGAAACAGCATCTGTTGGTTAATTTAAAAAAGAAATGCTACGATATAGAGAGCTTCGGCGACAAAAATTAGACATATTAATTTTTTTCTTCTATACAAACGTATAGGTACTATAATAGTTTTTTTTCTCAATATTTAATGACAATATAATATTTTACAACCCTTAAGTGTTTGTTCCAGGTTTCACGGTGTAGAGTAGAGAAAGTTGCCGAATAAAGGGTATTTTTTCAAATGTCATAGCTTTCTACAATCGATTATAATAAAAATTTATCAACACTACTATCGACGTTACAGTATTTGACATTATTCTTTACTGTACTAAAATTATTGTCAAATATAATAACATTAAATGCAAAACACTCACTTATAACAATTCGTCCCAGATTTACATACATCGGAATAATCGATACTTTATACTACTAAATTAGGTGAATTGAAAAATAAAAATGTACGAAAATTATATGAAAAAAGATCGTTATCAATTGAATAAAATAACTACATTTTTTACTTGTTAATTAACTTATATATAGCACTGAACATATATTTTTTTTTCCATTCAACGGTGCTCTATATATAATATGTATGTATAATTTCAGTCAGGCTATCCACTTAATGTCACCAGCATATATATTTGAAAGCCTTCTTATACTCTTTTTTTGCCAATAACCTATCATCTATTCTCGTAACGTGGAGCTACCGCCGTCACTCAAAGCTTATTTTATCAATATTCTACTTACATTAGTTTTGAAATAATTTTTCGGTCAATTTTTTTTTGCTTTTAATGTCAATTTTAACTGTCATAAAGAAATATTGATTGGCTAAATCTTAACAACTTTCACTTTAGTATAAATCAATCTTATTTTACACTACCGTGATTATTTTATTAAATTTATTATTATATATCCGAATATTTTTTTATAAATCCAAGTTCGATTTTTAAATTATTACAACAAACAATAGAAAATTAATTTGCTTTTGTTATTTGACAAAAACTTTGAGTAAAATAGTTGGTTTAATGTTTGAATAGTACTTCAGTCGTATTAAAATCATTTAACGGTTTATTTGGAATGAGTATTTTTTCAATAGTCTAGCTCCAGAACGGTGATATATAAAAAATAATAACTGGAAAACTTATTGTGTTTTTCTTAATATGAGGGTTGTTTCTTGGAAGTATTAAGTCGACACTGCCCCGCCCCTACTTCAATACTCTAACCAGATCTGCAAATACTGCCTCACGTTTCCAATAGCGAGCCGGCTCTCTAATAAATCTGATAACATTTCTCATTTCATCCACAGCTAGGTAAACTACACATAATGGCGAGAGGTTGTGTCGAGTTAACCTCTTATTCTGACCAAACTTATGTGACATAATTTACGGTCGAGCTAAATTATATTAAAGGTCGTAGCTTGTGTGCGTTGCAATGTATTACAGGATTTTTTACCCATTTAAACACTTTATATTTTTATTGTGTGAAATCTTCTATCGCACATATTTAATCATGTATATTATGCATATAGGAATAACAATTGTAATTTCAAAAATTCTATATTAAAGATGACAGAGAATGGAAAATCAATGAATACAAGCTTAAGAACGCTCGTAAGATCAAGGATTCAATCCTTGACGAAAACTCAAGAGCATTTACTTTTCAAAAATAAGCCTGCTTAATATTAATAAACTAAAAATATCAAAATAAAAAATAATAATTATTAAAGGATTTTTTTGATGGCTATTTGAGGTAAATGAGTAAGTACAACCATAAAATGTTTGAATCTCACCTCACCCAATTCACCGCCAACAATTTACTACCACCAATTAATCGCTAGCAGTTTACCAATCTATGAATTGTCGAATAAGCGATGTATAGCGCATAAATGATTTCCGAGATTTTTCCTCGTAGCTTATAGAATACCAAAATTATGCCCATCAAAACTCAAACCAGAAACTTAATGCGATGATAAACCGTTGTCGATTAATCGCTGGCGGTGAATTGATGGCAGTAAATTTCGGGCTCCACAGTGTCTATCTTTTCTGAACTAGTGTACTTTAGATAAACTTTAAGTAGTAACCGTTTACTTATAATCAATAACAAATATGAATAGTTTATCATTTGTCTCTTGGTGTTTTGTTTTTATGAGTTATTGAAATGAAGAAATTTATTTTAAAAAAATGTCTTTTTGTGGAACGTAAAATCTAAAATAAGCTTGAAAGCATTGGCGGATCCAAGGGGGGGGCATGGGGGCCATGGCCCTCCCAATATTGCAAACCATAATAAGTATGTGTCGTAAAATTGTAAACCCCAAAAGACAAATAACATAAGTTTTCCCATTTTGAAGTATCGAAAGCAATGCTTGGGTTGGCTGAAATTCATTTTACAGTATGCGAAATAATTATATTGTTTCACGTACCTAAACACGGTGCTCAATGCCCCATGCGGTGGTTAATTTGCTGTAACTGGTTTATTTGTCTATAAGCAGTCATTCAATTATACCGCTCAAAGCTTAATTTGACAGTTTTGTCATTGCCGTAAACGGCTGGGAATCAAAATGGCATTCCGGCGATTTTACATAGTTTATCCACTCGTTATTTAAAACAATAATAAACCCCGATATAATTTATTATTTTTTTCATTAATCGTTACGAATCCTATTATGTTAAGATTTGTCAAGTAAGAATGTAATTAAAAATCGAAGATAATAAAGTAAAATTTCTTAAATATTGATTAATCTGTTAAGCATAATAATGTGTCAATTTGTTTTTATTCCCTGGAGCGCACATTTGAGATATTGTAATGATAACTGTTGAGGAAATCATTAGTCATCCGAGAATACGACCTACGTAAAAGGGAAAAAGAAAAAGAAGAAAAAGCATCGCGAAAATGTCAAGTGGCAAAGCTTGCACAGTCGTGAAGTGAGCGGCAATTACTGAAACCGACAGTCTTTTGCTTTTCATTTGTCGGCCATTTCAAAATGTCAGGGACTGGCCGAATTTACTCGAATCGAGTGCTTTTCGTCTCAAACTATCTGCATTTTAACATGTGACATTTTTAATTTAGACGAAATTAATTGCAAACTGGTTTCTACTAACTCTTTTTATACGACTTATATTTGTATATTTTATGAGTAACATGGTTCTACTGAATATAAAAGAGTGCACTGTTACCAATCAAATGAAAAAATGGATGTAATTTCTAAATTTTCTTATTTTAAGCAACTGGGTAGAATAATATTACGATTACCTGACGTATCGTTAAATAGCATATTTTCTCGTTGTTTTCGGTAAATGATCTATATTCTATTAGCTATTAGATGATCTATTTATAAAGATTGATAGGGAAGGTGATGAAGGGAAAGTATCATTTATATAGCCATGGTTGCACTATAAAATTGTAATACAGTTGATTGCTAATAAATGACAACAAGCGGTTCAATTGTATGCTAATCCTCATTTAACCTCGACAAACATTCCCGAGACTTTTTTCAACAATAATTTACAAAATATCCTATTACGGTATTTACCTCAAATTAGACATCTATGTATATTATTGTACTGATTTTTCAATCGTGAATGAATAATTTGATCCCATTTTTAAAAGGATTTACAGCAATTGAATTACTACTGATCCCACGTTATATACATACTGTTTTAATAATCTTAATACATGCAGTATTGATTGTTTAAATAATTTATTGAAATATTTAGTTTAAAATACAAGTCGAATTTTTGATCGAACGAAATTCAAAATGTCATATTTTCTCTGGCGTAGACTTTTTCATATTTAAGTGAATCTAATTCATTAATGGTTGATATATTGAACCCTAAATGCGATAAATAATATAAATTGATATCTGTCATCTGAAAAAGTTTCATGAAAGCTTACGTTTCCAACTGCTCAAAATATAAATCAATTGACCGCAGACGAAAAATGCCGCTCGCCTTTTCCAGAATAGTGAAAAAATGTTAAAATAATCATTTTCTTTCTCTTTCCAGGATGCGGGACTACGTGGAAGAAAACGAGAAGAACGATCCTCTCATTCACGCCCCAGATAAGAAGAGCAACCCTTGGGCGGAAAAGGGGAAATGTGTCATCATGTAAGGTCAACGCAACGCATGGGAAAGTGGGGAAAACATCAGAGCAGGGGGAAGGGTGAGGAAGCGATAGGAAAATTTAACATGCGGGATCAACCAGTTATCCAGAGAACAAAGCCAGTAATATTATCTACAGCTACCCAAAATGGAGACCTATAATTTTGAATTTCGAACGGACATGTATCATAGATATTAAACCTTCTATGAATGGAACTGTCAAAACAGTATTCATGTTGCAAGAAAAATAAACGATGACACCAATAAATCAATATTTCATACTTATAAATAAATTATGTATTATTTTTCCTTGAAATAATACTAAATAAAGTGTTTTTGAAGAAAAAAAGCAACAAAATTCATCAATAATTGTTATTAATTGAATCAATGTGATTTGTTCTTCAGATAAAAAAATATTTTGGTTATAAAATTTGAGGTGGACAGACGATTTCTGGTTGAAAAAATGTATGAACGTGTGATATAAATCTTAATTTAATATTTTTTATCTGGAATGCTTTTTGAAAAGGTGTCGTTAATTCATCACTGAAAATATTTAGAAGTAAAATCATCATCGATCAATATTAATAATTATTACATTGAGCTACTGAAAGGTTATTAAAATACATTATTATAATCATCTGTTTTGTGAAACATTTCCAGAATGTTTAAAATTATGTTACCTGTGTATTTAAAATGTTTTACTGTACCAAAAATGTATGTACCTATCCAAAATTATTTGTTAATTATTTATTAATTGTAATTTTTCTTTCATTATATCAGTCATTCATCAATAAACTTATAAAAATTAAATATATTATAGTTTATCTCACAAAACGACTGCTTCAGTCCCTCACTTGAGCTTTATTTTACATAAATAAATTAATAAATAAGTATAGAGAGATCACGTAAAATCAACTGGATTGGTTTTACGCAATTTCAAAATCCTTTGGGGGGAAAATTTTCTTCCATTTCCCAACGGCGGTATTAATTTATTTAATAATATTATGAACAGATTTTACTTAACTACCATTCCACATCATCACATTGATTAGGTAATAAAATACGAATATAAATACCCGTAATTCGATGCTAAATTTCAGCATTCATAACACGAAAATAGGGTAGTTTTTTTAATGACCCAATTGCATTCACACGGCTGCCATATACCAACGTATATTTAGTAAAATAATCTATTATTTGAATAAAAGTTATGATGCCAGAGACTAGTGATAATTCATTGAATATTGTGTTTATCATTTGCAGACATTATGCAATGACGTTTCGATTAAAGTACAATAGAATAATCAATAATTTCTAAATTGCATTATATTTTACCGATATCATTTATTTGTCTCCCTACATCATACAAATTTACATGGTCAGAAGTATGTTATTGGAAAATTTTATTTTGCTATTTTGTATCCGAAACATAAACTTAATTTTGTTAAAGTTAACCTTAACAGTCTTAGAATAACTTTGCAATAGTTGTGACCTCACTGAAAATACAATATGTACATACATACTGTCAAAAAGGCAACAGAATATTTTGGATCTTCATATCGTTCCACTTTAAAGTTTAAATATATATACTAATATTTCAAATTAGAGTGTTTCTTCGCATGACATTACTATTTGTTGTCTGTGATTTTTGGCGCCATAAATGCATTACAGGCTTGCCAACTGAGATAACTCATTTTCAACTAGAGAAGTTTTATACCGTAAATTTAAAAGTTTTAACAAAGTGTAGGTTTGTATCAGAACGATTATAATAATTTTTGCATCGTACGAAAGGAAAAAATAAAATTATTCATCTTAGTTTTATAAACATAGTCTCTATAAGCAATACTATTGTAAATAGATGGTCATTATTAAATGAAGTAGCTACTATTTAAAACAACTTTTTCGTAACTATCTTTTGAAGCCGGGACATAGAGCAATTATTATTTAATTCAATGTTAAATATAAACCAAAATTAAATTTTGAGCCAGATAGAATTTTCAATAGTGCCGAGGGGGATATATAAAATCCTATATTGTATCCAAAATTTCACAGATGTCCTTTTCTTACACGTCTTAATAGCAAAAATTTTCTATAGCGGTATTAATTGTCATCAGAGAAAGTTAACTATTCATAATATGAAACTTTATACATCACAGAAAGAGAAGAATGGAATAACGAACTTGTAATATTTTTTATCTTTTTTAATTTTCTTACCTTTAAAGCAATTCCGCTTTCTATCAATCAAATTTATCGCGCCAAATATTTTTTTACGTATACATTTTAATTATACACACTATTTACCAAAGTTTGTTTCACAAAATATAAGTTTTTTTTTCAACAAAAAAAAACATATTTTGTCGTGGTTAAACATTATGGAATAAGAATCAATTGGCTGTGCAGTCATTTCGTTCATTCAACATTATTTTATATTTAAATATTTAATACATTTGAATATTACCATTTGAATAATGGATGGATATAATATACCTGAACCGCAAACATTAAAATAGGGGTTTTTTGATATTATGTTACGTAATATACATTTATCTAATATTGACGAAAGAGTTCGTAATATTTTTTTAACAACTATAATGGTGTTTGTTATATATCAGTGAAATGAAGAAAACTTTGGACAGACGAATTTCTATTCACTCGGAAATTAATATGGTTTTTTATTCGTTGGAAGTTTTAAAAGCCGATCATCTTCAATCCAATATTATTTGAGTTTTCACAAAGAGTTGATAAATATCCTGAAATACACTTTTGAATAATATCTAACAAAGTCCATGATTGAACAATACAATTCCGGTGCCTTTCATGTAAAAAAAATCGTGTATTTCTGGTCTTATGATAATAAACTATGTAACGCAATGTGAAGAAAAATCACTTCTTACTGTCTATGACATTTTTTCCCGCCCTAAATTTTCTCTTATCTTAAAACGTAAACGTTAGAAAATCCAGCTAAAAATTATGCTAATACTGACGGTGTATTTTAAGAAAACTAACGATAAACTAGAAATTAAATATTTTGAGTATTCGAATATATTTTTATCACAAATAAAATGCCGAGTCAATTCAGAATGAGGATTAAAAATATGATCATAAAATGTGAGATTTATTCAATTTCTCATACTTACACATTTTTGACTCAGTCATCGAGAGAATATTAACTTATACTCTAAAAAAAATATTTAATTATAACATGTTTAAGATTGACCTTAAAGATTTTGATATTATTTGAAATATTTACTTATTTGACATGTAAATTAATGTCATTACGTATAAAGTAAAATAAATTTTTCAATTAAATATAAAAATAACTAGAAATCGGGAAAGGAGTAAAAATAATGAACAAGCTCTGCCTAGATACAGTGTGCATAGCACTGTTATTGGAGGATTGATCATAAATAATAACATTGAAAATAATAATAGTATTGTAATAAAAGGAAGTTTTAAAAATTTCCTCATAAAAATGTCCAAAAAATGGAATTAAAATAAAATGATTAAAAACGAATATTATTATTTTAAAATGCGTCTAATCTCATGAAATTAAAATAAAATTGATAAAAGTAGTCGGAGTTAGATTCGATTAAATAATTAAAGTAAATTTAACAATTTCTTTTTAATGAACAAAAAAAATGTCGCTGATTCTTATTATGTATAGCGATATTCTATACTTACTTCTCTTTCGGGTCGATTTTTGGAGACAACAGGTTTATTTTGAAACAGAGTACGTAAATCGTTATCCATAAAAGACCTCGCAGCAGGACGTGTGACTTTAAACTCATCGATAGAGCAACTTCCACTTTCCAACAATAATACGTGAGCTTGGAGTCTAATTGTCTTGATCTGTCTATCACCTCACCTTTCTGATAGATGGGAGTTACGGTCTACTTTTACCTTTATTTCAAATCCAAACGTCTCGTCTCCGCGAATCGATCGCGTCTCTTCTAATAATATATAAAATATACTTAGAATTTTCGCCATTAGAAGGGCTTTCATATTTGCATAGTGATTATTTAATATTGGGCAATTCTACTTCACCACGATGCTTCGACAACATTCAATATAAGATGGGATGGTATACCAGACCTATCGGTTAGCGAGATTTCAAAGTAATATATATTCTAAAATATCGAGATTAAAATAAAATATGTAAATAAATCTTAAGTCTAACAATAGTGGATCATAAATGAAGTGCTACTGTGACAGGTTTTCTATCTGATCCTTAAATAAACGATAAATAAAATTAAATAATAGAGAATGTTCGAGTGTTCTTATTAAACTATCGAACACCGAGCGCTGAGCTTTTTTTGCCCATGCGCATGGCGCGCATAGTGCATGAGCAAATAAAGCGTGATTTATATAACTTTAAGCAGGTCTGAAGATTCTGTCATAGAGGTATCGTAGAGAGTAAAGATAAAAATTAAGATATAAAATTAAACAAACTAAATAGATGTTGCAAATCATAACTTAACATAGGTAACTTTCTATCACAAATCGGCATTCGCGAGCTATAATTCTCAAAATCTTCGAGACTTCCTACTAGCTTATGAACTGTCTGAAATCAAGACAATATTCTAGTTAAGTTTCTTTCAATCAATATGTAAAACCCTCAGTTTCTCATTTATAACCCTAAATAATATAGTTTTATTATTATTATCATTAATCTTTCCGCAAATCTCTAGTCAGACACAATTAGAGCTTATTCCCTGTACAAAGAGAAATTTCAACGGAGAAAGAAGCCCACGGTCTATTCACTCTTGAAAATAATCTCAAATTAGATATATCACGCATCTTTATGGTGCATCCCTTAACTATCATATAAAAATGATTAGTCCTCAAACAATAAAACCTACTCTGTACAAATTCAATCGAATCCATGTATCTTATTTTATTACAAAGTAAGCCTATTATTTTCCGGATGCAAATATTAATTCTTAATAAATAATAACTCTCATTTTTATATCTGAATATACAGCGCGAGAAGCTAGTATAACTAGATGTAGCTGTCTTTAGAAGAACATTGTATAAGATTTTTAAATCATCACATTCGTCGGAATCATGTTAAAATCGTAATAATACTACTAATAATAAAATAACAGAATGTTCATCGTTCTGGTTAAAAAAAAATACATTAAATATAATAATGATAACTACGGGAACGATATCGTTTTTGAAAGCGCAAGGCACGCGAGCTGATATCGCACTTTCAATCACTCGACTGTATAACAATATTTAATTTCGTTTTCTCCGTCTCTTGTCACAAAAATAAATATCTTCCCGCTAGCGAACGTTTGAAATTTAAAGTCGGCATCGAAGACTGTGCCGATTCCTCCGGCGCCCGCTTTAATTTTGGAATGTTCGACTTAAAGTAATTAAATATTAAAAACGTCTAGGATTCTTTCCTCTATATAAACTCTACAAATAAAATATGTATCGCTAGGCGAAATTGTAAACTTTTCGCATTCTTTAAAAATTCTTATTAAAATTTGATATTATACAAATCTTGTGCTTGCCATTTTAGAATATTGAAAATTTTGGGGCAATATGTTAAATTTATATATTATCGAAATAAGATTTATAAAAAAAGCTTCGTTTGTACTTCAATTTGTCGTTATGTAAGGAGTTAAAAATGAACACGTTAAATACTAGAAAGTGTTAACTAGACGCCGCCGTACAGAGGGGCACACTTAGCCGATAGGACCTAGAAAAAAAAACATACATAAATGCGAGCCTTTCTGAATGAGAGCGATTAATAATATATATTGAAATCGCTTGTCGTAAAATATAATTAATAACAACAAATTGATTTTAAATAAACAAAGAACAATACATGGACGACGTATAAATGATAAAACTAACATAATTAAATATAAACAACATGACTAAAATACATAAATATAAAACTAACTATCTTTCAAATAATCTAGATCTATAAGGTCAAACTTACACATGCTTCGTTCTGTTTTACGCAACTATAGATTTGTCAGTGAGCTGTTTCGTCCTTTCTCAACCGTTGAATGCGTTCGGGAGTAGACAAACACTTCGGATTGCGCTGTCGCCAAAATATAGAGCATTAGATTGACCGCGCTTAACGTTATCTGTGAGACGATTCGGCCATTCGAATGGTCGGAATTTAAATATCCTCGTAGCTATCGTACGTTTAGATGTGTTATGTTTTAGAATGAAACATTTGTCAATCATCAGCAGTCTCTTTGTATTTTCTTTGTTTGAAAAAGAATTACGTTCCACCATTAATCATTACTACAATATCACAATAGTTTATCTTGTAAAACTTAAGACATTTAAAAACATTAAAATTAGTGTGTAACATTTTACCAATGTTGTATTTCATATTCATAGTGTACCTACTTCGTATATATATCTAAGATCAAAAATTGTATGTTATTGAATACAAAAAGATTGAATAAACGAAAAAAATTAAATAGCCTTTTATTTCAACATTTATATTCTTTTATGTATAGGTGAGCTGACACGACACCTTCGAATATTAAATTCAGAATTAGCATCCACATCTTTCTACATCACGCAGTGCCAGATTTAAACACAAAATCTCAAACACACGATACAGATAAAAATTAAAACTGGAATCAGATAAGCCAATGGATCTATAATATGGAAAAAAACATAATAATTATACATAAATCGGTAAAATAATATTTAGCCTTTTAACTGCCGTCTATAATTAATGGTAATTAACTAGCAAGCCGGCTGAAATTTGCAACTATTAATTTAATTAGTTATTGACGAGATAACTCGTCTGTGGCAGCTATCAAGTTAAATCATTACTCTACTTCTAACAAATGTAATTTATTCGCTGTAATAAACAAAAAAATCTTTCCGTTATCATTCGATTTAATTGTAATAGGTTCTAAAATATTTCCTATGAGTAAAAATTTAATGGCAATAACTTCATTATTGCATTATACTGATTTAAATCACAGATATAGTAAATGTATTTTATCAGAAATGAAAAGAAAATAACATACCTATTTTTATATTATTACATCGACATTTGTGAATATATCAGAGATACATAGCAGATATTGAAAAATCATTTTTTTTCCAACATTATGGAATATAATGCAAATGGCTTCGCAATCCTAACAACAAACCTCTCCCTTCGGTAAAATTCCACAGTAAGATATACCGTGAAAAAGATTAAATACACTTCGTTATATAATTAAAATCAAAGTATATTTAATATAAAATAATATAATAAACTTGAGAAGTAATAACTTGATTTTTATTAATTCAATTAAATGAAACAAATTAAATACATATTTTTATTCTGTGAATAATAATTACATAATTAATCAACAGTATCGTCCACTGTATAGTGACATAGTAAATAACTAAAAAATAATTTGTGAAAATTTCACTAAAATTATCGTAGAGTATTCTAATAATAATGAATTTATACAGTTATAAGTAGTTAATAAATCATTACTGGTATTTTGAATACAATATCCATTACTACTGCACATTTCTTCATGAAATAAATACATCAAAAATTCATTCTCATTCTTCCTCTAATAAATTTCAAAAAATGAAATAATTCCTCATACACACTATTTATAAATATTTTATTATGCAGGAAGTGGCATCTTTTCAAATATACATTTAAAACTTAATCACCGGATTATCAAAATTTTGCCTAATTAACTCTTCAAGTCCGGGATGCACGCCATGAAGTTTCATAAAATTATTTTTATGAAGCTAGGTACCCGAGTGATATTCACAAAGGTACAAAAACAAATCATTCAGTACTATGGTCGGAGTTTTTAGCATTTCAATATAGAGCGCCAATAAATCGCCGAACTGCTTATAACTTTAAATAAAAAACTTGACAACAGGTTTCAAAATTATTTGCCCAGAATGTCACCAGAAATGGTTTTAAAAAAGAAAAATCACTTTTTACATCTATTTATTTGTTCATCTGCGGTTCATTCTGATATTTATTGGATATGAATATGCCGCTGTTCAAAATCTATTTAAGGCGTTCGTGCTTGAAGAGTTAAAAAAAATTAGGTAATCTTAACAGCTTAACGACCGCACGTTTTTTTTATAGAATTTCACCTGGCAGCCGGGCAATTTTGCGAAAAATTCGCAAAAATTGTAATTTTACTAAATTCACTATAATTTGTAAAGCAATTAAGATATCTTTACCAAATTTAATTTTCTTAGCTTCCAGATACTTCGCCTATACGCATGTATGAATCCGCCGGCCAGCAACCTTTGTTTTTCAAAGATTCAAATACGCGTCCGCCGTCTTTAAGCTGTTAATGTAAATAATAGCTGTTACTGTTAAATAAAAAAAAACTGTTAAACATGGAATTGTAAAAATAAATATATTGCTTATATATTTGCTATACTAATAGTAGATCAATCCATAAATTATCTACGCTAAACTGAATCTACAAAAACTGAGAGATATTCAATTGAAGGATACAAAATAAAGCTGCATTTCATTTTGCAAATGAAACGTCCAGATCTCATCAGTTTACTGAGGAACATTTTTTTCATAGAGTTTAAATAAATAAGAGATGTATCGTTGACCTAGAACGCGGAGTGGAAAATAACTCCCACAAAACTGAAAATGAGATTTGAATGTCAATTTGGTACTATATTATATCAACAGGACTTATCAGAAAAGTGAGCTCTGAGATACGAAATTTATTAAAGCCTCATCTACTCAAAATTTTTGATGAAAATATCACACTAAAATAGATAAATAAAACAATTCATCAATATTAAAAATATTAGGAAATATTATAATATATTTATCATGATTATTATACTATCCAGTTGTGAATGTAACAATTGTTCATGATTCGGTGAATCGATTAAAGCGGACAGGAAAAAACCATACATGAACAATACCGGACAGGATACAACTGAACTGAAAAGAAGCAGAAAAAGCCGTACATAAAAAAAGAAGTATTCATATTTAACTCTTTGAGCTCGAACGCCGCCATGGATACGGCAAGTATGGTTTGCCGTCTTACTCGAGTATCATGAAAATAAAGTCTCATTTCTTTATATAGGCAATATTTAGGCTTTCAGTTGTCAATATTATTTAACCAAAAAACATATTAGCGCAAAATATTATGTAACAAGATCGAGAAATAAGTAATACCTACATAAATAATAATTTTTATGACAACATTCATTTGTTGAATGTTTATCGAATTTTTTTGTTGTAAAAACATCTTGCTTATTTTATATAATTTTTGTTCTGGTTTTGTCCATGTATGATTTTTCCGGTGTACGGTTTCTTCCTGTCCGTTTTTTTCCTATCCAGTTTTGTCCGTGTAGGGCATTTTCCTGTCCGGCTTAATACTAGAACCGATAATTCAAATGATGATAAAATACTATATTTTTATCTATAAAGAAACTTTTATTTTCTAAATATCGATTCAAAACTGAAAAATGAAATGCTCTGTGGAACACTGTGCGGTCTAGTGAGGACATTTTATAATACGTCTATCAATATTTAATGACACGGCATTCGCAACATTGCATAATGCAATTCATATAAATATAATTGGCAGTGTGAAAATAAAAAATATCTGGGAGGGATACAGTAAACAGTCACAATGAATATTTTGGCTTCCAGATTTTTTTAAATTAAAATAAATTTATTGGTCCCCTTAATTTTATAATTGCATATTATTCTTTCGTTCACTGCAATGAAAAGAATAAAAGTTTGAATCATTCAAATTATGTACATTCATACAAGTTGTGTCACTAACGACCCGGGATTCGCCTTTCAAGTGCACGGATGAACTTGAACTGACACTTAGTAAATGAATGTATCGCGTTTAAATAAAAAATAAATGTATCACTAGGTTTAAAGCCATTGCTGGCGAAATGGCATAATTTGAATGATTCAAATTTAATATTGAAATTCCACCAAGCACCTTCTGTCGAAATCTTAAAAAAAGAAATGAATGAAGTTTTGATTTTGGAGGTTCCTGTTGAAAATCGACAATTGAATTTTTAAGGTTGCTGATCTCTGCTGACTAAGGGTAAGAATTTTACAGTAAAAATCGGACGGTTCAGAGCTTTATTTGCAGATCAATATCATATTCAGATTTAATTACGTTGACAATCTTGAACATAGGCAATGTTACCACAAAATGTGGACGCATACATTTTTCCATCTCCCACACACATCGCACACAGAAATATTGTAAAAAGAAGTTAGATTAGTCAAAGTTTTACTAAATTTTAAGTCATCTTTTTTGCCAAGACAAATAAATAATAGGTTGAGTGTTGTGTCTTAAAAGAAATATAGAAATAAACTGACTGGACACTAATGGGATAAAACACCAAGCAATCGGGTTAGAATATTATGCAATTTTCATAAGTTTCATTAATTCTAAAAGTTTTTTTTAGCAGCCTGATATGACGAATTGACTTATCAAGAGTCAGTGAGTAGGTCGGTGACTACCTACCTTTCTACCTGCCCACGTTTTTTGTTTTTGCTGAAAATTAACCGCACAAAGACGTTGATGGTCCGCAAACACAATAGAAAAATTAGAGGGAACGTTGGACAAGTGATTTGAAATATTCTCATTACATATACAATACTACATTCACAAAAGCAAAATATATGCTTGAATCAGTTTAACTTCCCAAAAATAAGGATATTATAATAAAAAAAAGTCTGACATAGTTTTTGTGATATATTTTAAACAAATACAACAAAGCCATTCAAAATTTTATTTGCATTTGAAAATGCAGTGCCATTTTCGGTAATGACACCAGAGAGTTTTGAATCCTCATTTATTGATTTGAGTTTAAGACCAAAGTCCTTTACCTCATTGACAGTGTTTATGGGATAAAATAGACTGCAGAATTTTTCAGTAGTCTATGTAACTATAAACAACAGTTGAACCACTCCAATTAATGGAAGATAAAAATTCTCAAAGATATCAACCGATTCAGATGACTCCTTCCAAATCGGGTCGAGGAGGAGCCACAATATAAAGTGGAAACTGTTGAGGCGCTTCAGAGCGCCCTCTAGTTCCACTAGTAGAGGGACGAGCCAATCTAATTTCACTAGCTGCTTGACCGCAACGACCGCATCTGCCAGCTACAGGATCACATTCTAAATGGAAAGCGTGACCGCAGCAGTATGCGCGGACTAACGGTTTGGAATGAAGCGGATTGTGACATGTTGCACACGATGCTGAAGGAACCGGTAAAATCCGTCGCGCTCGAAGGGCTGTCGCGAGAGCGGCGTGTAACTCGTTTCCAGTTATTCGAGAAGCGGCATTGACCGCCTCCGCTCCTCCCCTGGCAGCCTCGAGTAAGCCGGTGAGGGCCCCTCTGAGAGCGCCCGCGTGTCCTCCTCCTCCGCACAGACGGGCTACGAGCCAAGGCAGCGGCAGGTGACGGGCGGCTCCTTCCAAAAGCAAGGCTGGCAGAGGAGCCGCAGGTGCTTCGGGAAGTAAAGCCACTCCTTCGATCAATCTTCTCCACAGCGATTCGGCATCGACCGGTCCGGACAATTTAGCCGCCCTGGTGCACAAAGCGCAGGCTTCTCCGGCTAGCCTCTCACGCTCATCTTTTTCTTGAGCGTTCAACATGAGCGATACCGAAGCGTCGAGGGCGGCTGATAAATCTCCCGTAGACTCGAGACACTTCGGTTCGGCGGCTTTTATGCCTCGTTTACGAACAACATCCAGAGCTGCATCGGGCCGAAGAACTGAAGGGGCGTCATTCAAAAATTCTAAAACTGAATCAGGGCGAAGTTGGCAGAGCAGATCTAGATGTTTCGCTGAAGTATCGGCGTCTGCCGCACCTAACCGGTTGACTATCTCCATAAACACTAAAGCAGATGAATCCTCTTCAACTGTGGCGAGAACGACCGGAATAAGATCCGGCAGCTGTCCAGCCAGAAAGTTGGCCGTTCGCTCTGGCCACTGACTTGCTAAGCGGTTCCCCGCATTAACCACCTGTTTGCTTATCGCTCTCTCCTCGTGCACGGCGTGATTTTCTAAGTACGCAAACATATCCGCATCGGTTCCTGGGTCATTTAAAAATGTCTCTAATATATCATCGTACTTCTCCGCCTTCTCCAGCAAATGCCTCACCACCTTCAACCTTCCTGTCTCCTGTGCCGTTTCCATAATTTCTGCATGCATAAAATTTTCAGATACGCTATTCGAGCAAGTCAATAAGCTGAGCCACGCCTTTTCAATGAGAACACCAGCTTCTGGAGAGTCAGATTTTTTAGCGAAATGCTTCTTTAAATTTTTTATCAACTGGATATCAGGCGGTAATGATCCATTTGCTAAATGATTGGCAGTGAAAAGAACTATCTCAGCTGTTTCTTCTTCCTATAAACAAAAATCAAATATTTCTGACCCTTAGATTGCAAACGTAGGTATAAAATAAATACAAAAATAGTAACTATATTATAAGCACCGTAAACAAATTTGGTTCCTCAGCCGTTTGGAGTACATTGTGTAGAGACATTGTCATTCTAAGTCGATTACGCTTCCCCATCGGTCCCATAAAAGGAGGCTCCGTAAACGCCATGCCTAGCATTCGCAGTGTGGAACCGGCGTCGTGGAGTAATAAGGCTCGAAGGTGTGGTAAAGGAGTCGATGAATCGTCACCGTCGTACAGAAGGCACCCTAAAATCTGGAAGTAATGGTGAGTTTGAGTTAATTCTCATTGAGTTATGCTGATCATGAGGATTGGAAGTTCACAGTGTGCAATTATAGTGGAAATTTATGTCAGTTTTATAGTCAGTCGTAAAAAACTATGTGTGACCTATAAAAATATGTATTCGGTAGGCTGACAGGACAAGGCTGGTTCAACAAGACATTTTGATAACTTATTTAATTCCTAGCTGTCATTCTATCATTTAACACTCGAGTACCAAAACGTTGAAAATAGGATTGAGCAGCAATGTACAAAGTAAAAAACCGACCTCAGACAAATTTGCATTATATTCGCATTGAATTGATTGAGGTATCATTGTAGATTACAATAAATATCAACTAGATATTTTTGGTATTTAGTGAATGGTTGAAATGAGAAGAATTTTGCAATGCGAATGCAAAGCATAGGAACCTGAAGGTTAATGTACACCAGGGTTTCTCAACGGTGGGCCATGTGGCCCCCCAGGGGGCCACAGCGTGATTTAAGGGGGCCACAGAGATTTATTTTTGTTTTGGGGAGCCACAACACAGTTTAGGGGGGCCACGGGTATTGATAAAACGATACAGGGAAGAGCATAATGGCGGACGTCGCGCAGCTATTTTTTGTAAATCCGTAAATAAAAGAAATTACTGGCATTCTAGATTTGAAAATCTCGGAAGAGCTTTAAAAAAAAGGTGGGTTTTTGAAATTATAATTTTCATGGGAAGACAAAACAATGGTATGGGAGCCACAGAAAAATAAAAACACTCAAAAGGGGCCACGCTCCCAAAAAGGTTGAGAAACACTGATGTACACTACATATCGTCGATATACTGCCAGAAGACATTAAGTCAAAAATGGGGTGTTTTGAGTTATGAATGGAGATCGATAGATTTAAACACGCTCTATCGTCTGAAAAAAACAAGCTCGCTCATATTAAATTTATCTACTTCGATATTCAGAGAAGTAATGCAAACTAAATCGATTTCGTTGGCAGAAATTACTGACAGAAACCTATAAATAACGATTTTAATAAAATATATATAAATAAAAAAATTTTAGCTGTATAGATTTCTTATTTGTACAGCTACCCAAAGACTTGAGAAGACTTAGCGTTTTGAACTGTAAACATATTGGTCAATCGTTTTTAATTCATTTGTTTTATTGTCTACGGCCAAGCTGCTTTTCAATTAGTTTCACGATAATCAAAAAAGTCGATTACCTCATAGCAAGGTTTATTGACATAATAGTTTTTGGAAGTATACTGATATTCAATTAGTAGTCCTCAATCAAATCTTTATTGAAAAAAGAAATGTTACATACTATATGTACGTGTATTAAAAAAGACAGCTTCACAATATGTATACCAAAAACTGTGAATAAAGAAGGTGTGCACGTGAAAAGGTAAGAGATAAAATTAAGTGAGCAAATGTAAAGCGTACAAATTATAGAACAACGAAGACAGTCGTGTTAGTTAATATTCTGGTAATGAACTCTGCACTTTTACCTAAGTGAAGATAGTCCAGTTATGGATATGTTTTAAAAGGGACATATGGCCCACTCAAAAGCTATACCGATTATTACACTAAGCATGTTTATATTTGAAGCCACTTATCGTACATGACCCTCCTTCTAGTCATCTGAACATTGTTTTAATTTATAGTGCATATATAAAAACAATCAATTGAATTTAAAAGGATATTTATTTGTGCATTTTCCCAGTCTAATAATACTTATAAAAGTTAATTCATTTCACACTCTCGCACTAAATCTTGAAATCTAACCTCGTGGCGTATCGAAGGTCGATCCTCGGGTGGAAGGAGCCCTCTCGGGTAATCCCTTCCAGCAAAACAGTCCGCAACATAGAGCAAGAGGGCATCGCCAGGACAGGAATGCGGTCCGCCTCTCTTTCTGCAGGCAGGTCCGCCGACCAACGGGAGTAATTCTTTGAGCGGTAATGGTGGGTCTCTGAGAGCGGATGAAGTCACCCGAACCCATGCCTCCCACAAGCCGAGGCGTTTGCATTCTGTCAGAACCTGACATAAAAGAAAACATAATATTTGAGTCACTGTACATCAAAAATGCTTCGCTAAATATGTTGAGGAGAACAAAGACATATTTAACCTACTGACCCCTGAATGAACAACTTTTTTCGTCCACCTTGGTATCGAACCATTACTGGTTTCAAAACTTCAAGTGATAAACAACAATCACTAGATGATATATTCCTAAATAAACTTTATAAATATAGATATATCTTGATGAATAAAAAAATATATTTTATTATTGACAACATTAATTACTACACATTATAGTAACGTTTTTATGCATAATTTGTTTGCAAAGGAGAAAACTTTTGTCCAACTAAACGAAAACTAATGCAATATGTTTTTCTTCAATGTTGATCATAAATTACCTGATGTAAATCCATACAGTCAACGGGAAGATGCAAAAGCGCTTTCTGCAAGCGCTGTGGATCCGTCACAACAAGCTGTGAAACAATTTGTTGACAAACAGCAGGTGGAGCTCGAGGAAGACTCCCTTCTGCCGCTCGACGACCGGCAGCGGCTCCAACGCAGTTTTCAACGCCGACCGCTACGACTGCTTCCCATATTGGACCCCAAAGTGTGTCCCTGATATTATAGCAAATACAGATTGAAATTGAAATGCAATAAGCTTTTTGTTTAAGAAGTGTACTAAAAATTACTGTGATTTAGTTAGTTTGCACTCAGAGAAAATGACTTATTTTTACTATTTAATAAAAGTTTTTTAATTGTATAAAAAGCGGGTTGTATGTGACCAGATCTGGTATAAACTTTTTTTTGTTTGAAGATTTGTCTCTGAAATAAACGATTTTTACCTTTCTCGAGTAAATAGTATCTACAGTTATTTTTTTAAATTGTTAACATTTCAGTAAATTAATAATTAAATAATTTTATGATTTTATAATTTTATAATTTTATGACGTGATAATAGACCTACGGATAAAGTGTAGTGTTGACTTATTAAAGAATCAGTTTCTTACAACAGTTGCATTTGAACACAAGCATCAATTGTGGCCAGCGCAGTGACGGAATCACCCAATTGCAAAGCATCGTTAGCTAATCTATTGAGTAAGATATCTGCACGCTGTCGAGATATCGCTTGTCTGCTCGTTTTACCGTCAAGTGACTGAAAAAAAAGCGATAATTAATCAATAATTGAATCCGACATATTATATAATATATTGACTGTTTTAGCTAAAAACATTAACTTTGAGTTATAGTAAAGTCCTTTCAAATTTTCAATATCAATTATATCAAATTTTATATTGATAACATAGCGATTTGTACGTTGTACGCTGCATGCAGATTGTGTGGTAAATAACACGCTGGAGTTGTTTTCAGCAATGAATATGCAGCACTGAACGAATGTGTAATAGTAATTATTGAATTACGGCAAAGCCAATTTATAAATATCAAAAATTCACACCTTATATTCACTGATCATAGTCTCTAACGCCTGCACCCATCGCCCCATGTCAGCGTGATGATGGGCGGCAGCATGGGCGGCTCGAACTCCCACACGGTGCAATCCCGCTCTGCCCAGAAGCAGAATAGCTCCCGATAAACCACCGCCTGCTGCTGCGCCCCCCAACGCCCCACACCCCGCTCGCGATAAGGCTTCTGATACTTTCCCACCAGTAGCAACGCCCTATCACAGCACCCAATATTAACAATGGATAAATTAATATACTACACATAAAATCTGTTTTATTATTAATACATAAAAAGTAGTACTCATCTGAGCTGAGAAACATCCACGCGCAATATTTTCAATGCGTGCTGATCAATAATATGACACATATTCAATTATCGAAATTTCACAGAATAAATGTATTAATTTTCTCAATAATTAAAAAAAAACAATTCAGAAAACCTTAATTATTATAAACAGAGTGTCAGTTTTAAAAGATACACCTTCGCCCACTTAATCCATGATATGGAGCTTTTATTGCACTTTCAAAGCCGGTGGATCTACCATGTAAATCTACACAAGTAATTCAACACATATCATATAAAACTATCAGTATGGAATCGGTTTCTGTTGAACCCATGATTGACAGTGCAAATCATTTTATTTACAGAAAAACACCCTTACCTTGAAATGTGCACTTGCATATACAAGCTGCGCATTAGAGAGATCGAGTGTTTCTAAAACCGTTGCAGAAGAAACATCCCACAAATGCAGTGTCTCCCTATCGTCCAGTAAAGCAAGTCGCCTTGCACCCAGCCAACGAAGAGCTGCTAATCTCCAGGGTAAAGCTGCTCGCTTAAGCGGTAAAGCCTCGGGGCCAGTAGAAGCCCATCGTACCTATAAAATGTAAACAAAAAATTTGTTTGGTGTCTGGTATGAGTTTGAATGTCTTTTACTGATAACATAAAACCACCCATTTCTCACTCTTGTCACAAAGTATAAGATTTCTATAATATAGCAGCAACCCATTTTTGAAAACGATGTGCCTGGCCGGGTAGGGGCCCGGGCCTGTGCAGACCTCTACTGTAAATGTACAGCAATACTAATAAAAGAGTTATTCTATTGCATCATGAAGCTAAAGTTGCCTTAAAATTAAAGCTTACAAATGGACTGAAATAAATAATGCATAATAAAGAGAGGGTTAGATCAGTGTTCTCCAACTTTTTTACATCCGCAGACGGTTAAATATTGGAAAAATAATTCGCGGACCGGCATCAACCTGATACACATATTTACATACTGTTAGTAATCAACTTAAAAAAAAACAGTTTAAAATAAGTGCAGTAAAAAACCGGATTATAGTACCAAAGGGCAAAATTCACATTTTTTTTTAATTTCCAGGTCAAATTTTACTTTGAAGAAATTCGAGTCGAAAATTGTTCAAGAAGTTTTTCGCGGACCGTCGATTCTCTTGCAGACCACAAGTTGAAAAACACTGGTCTAGATTATTATTACTTCAAAACACAGTTATGACTAAAGTTACTAAAAACATCAATCAATGATTACTTAATTCATTAAGAAATAGTACCTGATGAAACTGTATATTAGACCCTCTCGCGGAACACAGTACTGGATCTCTTCTGGTTTGTGATGATACAGGTGGGGGTTGCCAAGCTAGCAGGGGCAAACTGTCCGAAGGACCAGAAAGAAGGGCTTGGCATGCAGCTCGGGCTTGTCTGATATTGCTCGAGCCACCCCACACTACGACAACTCGAGTCAGGGTCGCAAGAGCTAACGCTCCATCCCAACCGGGCTCAATAGCACAAACCTGAAAAAATTATAACATACTTTTTTAGACATAAAAACAGTGAAAATAAACAATTACTGTGGCCAATCAATTAATTGGAATTGTAATAAAAAAAAAGGCAAATGTCAATTCGCAAATTATCAAATTAATTTATTCAAATATTTTGAACAAAAATAAACTAACATATCTCTCAAACTCACCTCTCCTCTGGCACCTGAGAACAAGCAGGAGACTTTTGAAGATCTCACACCTAGTGTTCTGGTAAAGCGAAGAAGCCAAACAGATCCTCCGGTATCGGCTACGACTGCTGAGTTAGAGGGTCCACCGTCGGTACCGGGTGTCCAGCAAGCTTTCAACACACCCCAAGGGCCTCCGCCGCATGCCTCAACTAGTCTTAGGACGGTACCTTCACATGACTCGTACATTACAACAACACCGCAGGCAAAACCTGAAAATATCAATAAAAATGAAGCAATATCAATTTTGCTTCTTACGATCATCAAAGTTAGAATTGCATAATACATATATGTTAAATTTAGCACAAGGGATTCTCACTCACTGCAAATATACCACTAAAAGAGAATCCAATGTAACAAAACAACATAAAAGTTAAATGGCGTTGTTAAGTTATGCACCTTGCTCCTCAAAATATTTTCTGTGAATTTCTATGCAACTTCATAAATACTCGAATACAACCAGTATCACGGTTATTTTGAAAATAACACATGTACACAATTGAAATAGATATATTTTTAAAGTGTCAGTCAAAATCTTACTTTATTAACCTATTAAATTCATTAATCTTACATTGAATATCCATTGCAACAACAGCAGTAAAAGAATTAATGAAATTTTGTATTTTTTCCAAATATGTATAACATTATTTTTTAGCAAATGGTAATGAGTCTTCGAGAAATGAAGTGAATAAAGTAGTAAAATGGTAAAACTTTTTTATTGAACTTTTAAGTACAATCGCGTCTTTACTTGTTGTTTTTGTGGATTGCATATTTTTATTCTAGGGGGGTAACACTATTTATTGCAGTCTATTTACCAACCTTTTTTTTATTTTTACGATAGTTAAAGACATATAGAACATTAAAACGAATCAAACTTTTTTTTTCTAAAACTTTGCTTTGCTTTTTGAAAAGGTTGGCATTGGATAAAAGTATATTTTTGAAGACTCCATGCAACACATAATACATTTTTTGGCCGCACCAGAATGAATTGGAAGACTTATAATCCTAAGCAGTTTATAAAAGATGCAGAGACCGTCCACTTATCATTTGGAGCAACGAAGTGAAGGATATCGTGAGAAAGCATCAACTAGTATTTGCTTTAGGCTAGCAACGGATAAAGTAAAATGGATACACCTGATGCAGTGTTCCAGAACCGACATTAGGAGATGCAATGAAAAAGATTTGAAAAGAACCTAATCTATTCATTAACATTTTGTAATAGAAATACTCTCAAGTACTTTCAACTCCAAATATAACATTGAAACATTTTTCAAAAATTTAAAACAATTATGCATTCTATATGTAAACAAATATGTAGTAGACTTTTTGATAATGCAATTTTTACCCGCTAACAATCTCGTGCCATCTTCATTGTAATCTAGTGTTGTGACAGATGCCTGATCTCGGTGCTGCTGACAGCACCAACGCAACGCTTGGGCGGCAAAGGCCATCACTAGACCGTGAGATGTCCCGATTGCAATGCGCTCTCCCCAAACAGCTACAGCGCTTCCCATACCGGCCCCAATTCGATCCTAGATAAAACGCAAAAATATGTTATAGTTGAATTCTGAACTTATTTGCAATTTGACCCACAAATGGAACTAGGGTCACCACATGTGGTGAAACAGAATCTCGGCGCGTATTGAAAAAAACAGTCACATGTTGTTATCTTCACTTTTACATTTGTTCCAGAACACATGTGTTTGTTTGATCAGTCTGTCTTAGATTATTTTAATGCAAGCATCATTATGCATATTTCTCCTCAAAAATTATAATTTTATTTTGTTTTGCAGAATTTATTGAATTATCTGTGTTTTATGTGCGAAAGAAACTATTGACTTAGTTGTTTGAGTTTTTAGTAGTTTTACATTTTGTATGTGATTTATTGTATTCCCTTTATTTTTTTTATATGCTTGACATTTTACAATGAATTTATTGAATCATCAATCAGAATCTGATTTGGAATTTGGAGTTGAAGAACTATTAGATGAAGAAGATGTAATATCCATATGTATGCAATAAACCAATGTTATATTTTTTTATGAAGTACTTAACTTAACAAGACAGAAACTTAGATAGGCTTTAATAAAATCGTTATGCTCCACAATGGAAACGGACATGGTAAAATAAAACATAATGTAAATAAAAAAAAAAATCCTACCGAGGCTGCAGTTATCTGCTGCGATATCCCTTGTAGAAAGACATACTTGAGAAGAGAGCCCGATGTAGTTGAAGAATCTAAATTATTTTTAGGTGGTGGAGGTGATGGTGAAGGTGTTGGAATTCCAAGACTGTCCAATGTTCCAGTTTCCCATTCTTCCATTTTACCTTCATCTGATGCCAAGACGCTCTCCAAAGAAGGAAGCTCGTTGACTGCTGGTATGCCATATTCTTCATCGTTGAGCTAATAAAATAAAGACAAGTCACTCTCAAGATGTTTACAAGATCTCAATGGAAAGGCATGACATTGAATAAAAAAAGTGTTTTATTGTTAAAATGACAGGAGCAAACAAAAACATAATTACTCTCAAAATTTAACAAAGAAAGTGATTCATGTACTAGGCCATGGGTGTCCAACCAGTAGATCGCGATCGACCGGTCAATCCAAAAGCAAAATTTGGTCGATCCCGAAAGCTTCCGTGAATTTCTAAAAAATGTATAATTTAAAATAAAAAACATACAAAAACACTAAAATTTAATTATTTTGTAAGCACATAACTATCTAATGATATGTATTTCGCATTTAAAATAAACATTTATATGTTTGAAGAAGGGAAAAAACCCTAAATAAAGAATCATGTTAGAAGTTGATCACGAGAAAATTTAAAATTGAAAAGTCGATTCCAGGGCAAAAAAAGGTTGGACACCCTTGTATTAGACATTTACACGTAAATTTTTAGCATTGCACCTAGTAGTGCATTTAAATGACAAATAATCATTGGCCTACCAATCTACAGACTAATGCTGTTTGTGACATGAATGAATTGTACTAAAAATCAATTATCGATTTGAAACTAGAACCAAGTAACAACATTAAATAAAATATGACTGGATTTTTATTTAATAAAATGTAGTGAGCACCAATAGCAAATAATTTTAAATCCCAAGACTGATTTTACTAAAATAATAATTACTTTACATGTCAATCATCTGCAAAATAATTTTTAAATTAACAATTATAGTAATTCGTTAATTAATTGTGCATTGTTTAATACAATTACAGACCGGTGAATTTTGAAAACCCAGAGCCTCATAAGAAACTAAAATGCACAATAATAAAACTAAATGACAATTACACATATTTCGAACTTACGTCTTCATAGTCCAATAAAGGTAAACTGTCTATAGAACCCACATCTGAATCGACGAGCGATAAATTCGATGGTGCTTTCAATAAGTCCATATTTAATACCAGATAAAAGACAGAAACCCTACCTCTTTATCACCATTTTGACGTTTGACAGTTGACGTTTATGTTTTTTATTGCTATGTATTCACATTAAAAAAAAAAAAAATGTGTTACATGTTATATAAAATTTATTATAAAATACCACCCTCTGACAAATAGTTTTTTTAAATTTTCTAATAAAACAAATACCTATTTTTTTAAAAAAAATTGTATTTTTTGAAAAACTAATTGTTTCTTTGAAAAGGTTATCTATCTTTTTCGATTTAAAATAATATTATTTTATCGCAGAAGAAGAAAACTTCAAGAAGTCAAATTGTGTGAACTATTAAATAGTGTAAGCACATTACAAACCAATTGTTTTTGGTTCGTATTTTTCGTGTTAAAGCAACACTTAGACGTTTGACAAGTCAAAAATTTGAGGTTATCTTGTTACCGGAACTTGATTTTTGATTTATTAAATAAACTTGGTATAGCGTATGACAAAAAGTAAAGTGGAGTTTTATTGATCGATGCTCAAAACTTACCTTGTTTTTACAATTCTCAATTTACCATATTATTCCTGTATTTTCGTATTTTAGATATGCAGTCCCTTCTGAAAGTGTTCAGCAAAATTCCTCGGAATTCTAGCTGCTGCCAAACGTTGGGCAATCAAGTATGGAAACCTATAACTTCAATCCTGACTAATGCATCATCAAGATCTTTCGGAATACTGTCCTCGACACTCGACACAGTCTCCCAAAATATAGGAAATCAAAATGCACTTCTGCAAGCGACTTTACCAAATATCAATCAATCCTGCGGATTCAAAGTGAGGGGTATTTTAAAGCTCCGATGCAAAGATTGTTACTTTGTTATTAGAAAGGAGAGAAAATATGTCATATGCAAAGCATTTCCTCGCCATAAACAGATGTCTATGGTGGAGAAACCCCATAACACATGGATTTTAACCCACGCTACTCAATCGCCTCGTAGACCATGGTGATAGTTTTAAATGTACTATACGCAAACAATCTGCAATAGAAAATGCCCTGTCAACTTTTTCTATCTTAGCTTTAAACTTTAAATCTTTCCGAGACTGCTGCACTTTTTTTTCACTAAGAAACTTAACAAAATACTTCCACCAAGGGTGCCACTTGCAAGCAAACTATTTTTATATTAATGGTCCTATTTAAAAACATTGCTAAAAACAAAATAACATTTTAGAATTATGCCTTTGTATAATGGTTTCAGAAGATACTTATTTGGATCCTGATTTCAATCATCCCTAGACAATAATTCAAAATGTAATCAGGCTGGCTCATTAAAAATACTTTGATTAACATCAAAGTATCATCATACAGGCAACCATTGTTCAATTCAATTTAATGCGATAAATTTTAAATAATTATGTTTTCACCATTTGCTTGTAATTGACACTTAACACTTCCAGGAATCATAATAGTGAGTATAAGTTGTATCGGATTATTTGATGATTAATATAAAATTTTACATGATAAACTAAGGCAGGTCAAACAGGATAATCCAAATTTTTTTTTGTAACACGAGACCATTGGCGGATCTAGAAATTGTCCAAGGAGGGGGCCATTCAATTCGAAAATAAACATCATAAAAAGATAATACATTAAAAAATAGATGATTTAAAAATAATATATCTATATAAAAGTAGTCAATACATAATCAAGTATGTATTCTATAAAACATCGTAAACTAAACAATTAAAGATCCCATTTCACAATAAAGTTTTAATAAAGTAGAAAAATGAAGAAAAAAAATCTCCTCAGGGGGGGGCCATGGCCCCCATGGCCTCCCCCTTGGATCCGCCAATGCACGAGACACATTCAACATCATTTTTATGTTTTTGCAAGTTGTTACATTTATTTCATGTATGATATTTTGTTGTTATATTGTTTTAGCTTATTAATAAAGTTTTGTTCCACATTTGAAATTGTAATCTATATATTAATACTCGATAATGTCCGAATGATTGCATGATTGTCCGCGTTTTTCCCCTCCCCCTGCCCCTTCCTACCCCCTCCCTCCTCACCAGCTCCGCTGACGCAATATTTTTATTCATACTAAAGACATATTTTCCCAATACACTGTTTATTATTTGACGAAACAAATCGCTGAAAAAATTTCATACAAAAAAACTCCACGACCGTCGATCGAACCATCGCCTGTAGATTATGAGTTGAGATCGTTACCGCTCGGGCAAACACACAACTGTCAAAATCTATATATTAATACTCGATAATGTCCGTCCGTCTGAATGATTGTCCGCGATTTTCCCTCCCCCTCCTCCGCCCCAGCCCCGCTGTCGCCATTTTTTTATTCATACCAAATACATACTTTTTTCGTTTGTATATGGTCGCGATTTCACCTTTTCGATGACGTCAAGAAAGACGGTCCTCCTCCCCCCCCCCCCCCCAATCCTGCTCCGCTGTCGCCATTAATTATTTTTTTTATTCATACTAAAGACATATTTTCCAAATACACTGTTTATTATTTGACGAAACAAATCAAATAGCTGAAAAAATTTCATACAAAAAAACGCCGCGACCGTGGATCGAACACAGAACTCTGGATTACCAGTCGAGCTCTCTATCAACTGAGCTAACGTCATAAATATCAAGGCGATAAAAATAGTGTATTTAAAATAAAAATTTGAAAATGGAACGATATTTGCGATTCCTACTGACTTCGATTGTTTGTATAAAAGATTCAAAAATGGAATATTGTCAAATAATGAATGACGAGGTAAATTTATGCTCAAATAGTAATATAAATAAAGTAAGCGAAATAGTTTGATAGATTGGGGTCAACGAGATTAAAATACGGCAAAGTGAGCTAAGTTAGGATGATGGGAAAAAGTGAACTGAACCCACTCTTTTTATTGCATAATTTCAATCATTTTTTCTCTAAAATACATTGTTTATGCTTTCGATGGATTCGTCGGTAACTTTTTGGAAGTTCATTTGAATATAAAATAAAAAATAACTTAGATTATTCCACGTATTGTGCTACAAACTGTGACACGTGTTTCGCCTCTTTCAGAGGCATCCTCAGACAGACTTACTTTTACTTACTGAAAGTAAGTCTGTCTGAGGATGTCCTGAGCGTTTTTTTTTGGTTTATAACATTTTTTTTTTTTGAAAACTTTCTTTTTAAATCACATTACATCTTGATCGTATGAAAATAAATGCTATCAAAATAACAAAATCCGATTGACTAGCCAAGTAAGTTTTTCAAAAAATAAATATAAGACGCAATTATTTCAAGATTTGTTTTTAATCTAGATACATACGTGGTATAGTTAGTTGTTGGCGAAAGCATAGTTTCAGTATGATTAGTAAAATAACATCAGTAAAAATCATTATATATATTCTAAAAAACAAGTTCTATTTGGAGAATAAGTCAAAATTTTGATAATTTTGTTTTGATAAAATGTCCAATTAATTTATAATATTTTGCATGTGAAAATTGCATTTTTTATATAAATATAATTTAATTCTTTGCCCATTTATTTTCCGACTTTTTTCTCACATTCCATTGAAGTGAAAAAAAAGTTCAATAGATATTAAATTATTCTAAAAATTAGAATATTAGATTATTCTAAAAATTCCAAAATCTATATATTAATAGTCGATAAAATAATCACTTTTCACAAATCACAATTAACAATTCACAATTCACAAATGTGTGCGTACTGATGTCCTCGGGTCTTATTCTTTTTCTACGAAATATTTTTGTTAGCATACTTGAAAATTAGTTGAATAAAATATATATACTACGAAAAATGATTGTTAGCAACCTTGAACATTATTCCAAAAATTTAATAATTTACAATTTAAAAACTGCAGGGCTGTCGATATATGCGCCGAGATCGATTTATGCTACTATGAAAAATGATTGTTAGCAAACTTGAACATTATTCCAAAGATATAATAATTTACGAAATTTCTGCTACTTCGAAAAATAGTTGTTAGCAAACATAAACATTATTCCAAAAATTAGGTAATTTACGAGGTCTATTTCTGCTAATAGGAAAAATAATTGTTAGCAAACTTAACATTATTTCAAAAATTAAATAATTTACAATTTAAATACTACAGGGCAGGGCTGTCGATATACGCCCCGATATATTTATTTTATTTTAAGAATCTCTGGCTTATTCAATAAATAGGTTTGTAATTTTCTGACTACTTAAAAATGCAACAAAAATCCCCCCGTTGAGGTCAACGGGCTTACAGCTAGTTATATATTAAGCACACATTTAAATTATTCTAAAAATTCCAAAATACGCATACTTCACATGCATACATAAACAGTTGAATTATTCGTTGACTATTTTTGCTACTATGAAAAATGGTTGTTAGCAAACTTAAACATTATTCCAAAAATTAAATAATTTACGAGGTCTATTTTTGCTACTATGAAAAATGGTTGTTAGCAAACTTAAACATTATTCCAAAAATTCAATAATTTACGAGGTCTATTTCTGCTAATAGGAAAAATAATTGTTAGCAAACTTAAACATTATACCAAAAATTAAGTAATTTACAAGGACTATTTTTGCTACTATGAAAAATAATTGTTAGCAAACTTAAAAATTATACCAAAAATAAAATAATTTACGAAATTTCTGCTTCTAAGAAAAATGGTTGTTAGCAAACTTAAACATTGTTCCAAAAATTAAGTAATTTACAAGGACTATTTTTGCTACTATGAAAAATGGTTGTTAGCAAACTTAAACATTATTCCAAAAATTCAATAATTTACGAGGTCTATTTCTGCTAATAGGAAAAATAATTGTTAGCAAACTTAAACATTATTCCAAAAATTAAGTAATTTACAAGGACTATTTTTGCTACTATGAAAAATGGTTGTTAGCAAACTTAAACATTATTCCAAAAATTAAATAATTTACGAGGTCTATTTCTGCTAATAGGAAAAATAATTGTTAGCAAACTTAAACATTATTCCAAAAATTAAGTAATTTACAAGGACTATTTTTGCTACTATGAAAAATGGTTGTTAGCAAACTTAAACATTATTCCAAAAATTAAATAATTTACGAGGTCTATTTCTGCTAATAGGAAAAATAATTGTTAGCAAACTTAAACATTATTCCAAAAATTAAGTAATTTACAAGGACTATTTTTGCTACTATGAAAAATGGTTGTTAGCAAACTTAAACATTATTCCAAAAATTCAATAATTTACGAGGTCTATTTCTGCTAATAGGAAAAATAATTGTTAGCAAACTTAAACATTATTCCAAAAATTAAGTAATTTACAAAGACTATTTTTGCTACTATGAAAAATGGTTGTTAGCAAACTTAAACATTATTCCAAAAATTAAATAATTTACGAGGTCTATTTCTGCTAATAGGAAAAATAATTGTTAGCAAACTTAAACATTATTCCAAAAATTAAATAATTTACGAGGTCTATTTCTGCTAATAGGAAAAATAATTGTTAGCAAACTTAAACATTATTCCAAAAATTAAGTAATTTACAAGGACTATTTTTGCTACTATGAAAAATGGTTGTTAGCAAACTTAAACATTATTCCAAAAATTAAATAATTTACGAGGTCTATTTCTGCTAATAGGAAAAATAATTGTTAGCAAACTTAAACATTATTCCAAAAATTAAGTAATTTACAAGGACTATTTTTGCTACTATGAAAAATGGTTGTTAGCAAACTTAAACATTATTCCAAAAATTAAATAATTTACGAGGTCTATTTCTGCTAATAGGAAAAATAATTGTTAGCAAACTTAAAAATTATACCAAAAATAAAATAATTTACGAAATTTCTGCTTCTAAGAAAAATGGTTGTTAGCAAACATAAACATTATTCCAAAGATTAAATAATTTACAAAATTTCTGCTTCTAGGAAAAATGATTGTTAGCAAACTTAAACATTATTCCAAAAATTCAATAACTTACGAAATTTCTGCTATTACGAAAAATAGTTGTTAGCAAACTAGAACATTATTCCAAAAATAAATAATTTACAATTTAAATACTGCAGGGCAGGGCTGTCGATATACGCCCCGAGATATTTCTTTTACTATCAGAATTTCTGGATTATTCAATAAATAGGTTAGTAATTTATTTTTCACGCCAGTAACTTTTCTGACTACTTAAAAATGCAACAAAAATCCCTCCGTTGAGGTCAACGGGCTTACAGCTAGTCTATATATTAATACTCGATAATGTCCGTCCGTCTGAATGATTGTCCGCGATTTTCCCTCCCCCTCCTCCGCCCCAGCCCCGCTGTCACCATTTTTTTATTCATACCAAATACATACTTTTTTCGTTTGTATATGGTCGCGATTTCGCCTTTTCGATGACGTCAAGAAAGACGGTCCTCCTCCCCCCCCCCCAATCCTGCTCCGCTGTCGCCATTAATTATTTTTTTTATTCATACTAAAGACATATTTTCCAAATACACTGTTTATTATTTGACGAAACAAATCAAATAGCTGAAAAAATTTCATACAAAAAAACGCCGCGACCGTGGATCGAACACAGAACTCTGGATTACCAGTCGAGCTCTCTATCAACTGAGCTAACGTCATAAATATCAAGGCGATAAAAATAGTGTATTTAAAATAAAAATTTGAAAATGGAACGATATTTGCGATTCCTACTGACTTCGATTGTTTGTGTAAAAGATTCAAAAATGGAATATTGTCAAATAATGAATGACAAGGTAAATTTATGCTCAAATAGTAATATAAATAAAGTAAGCGAAATAGTTTGATAGATTGGGGTCAACGAGATTAAAATACGGCAAAGTGAGCCAAGTTAGGATGATGGGAAAAAGTGAACTGAACCCACCCTTTTTATTGCATAATTTCAATCATTTTTTCTCTAAAATACATTGTTTATGCTTTCGATGGATTCGTCGGTAACTTTTTGGAAGTTCATTTGAATATAAAATAAAAAATAACTTAGATTATTCCACGTATTGTGCTACAAACTGTGACACGTGTTTCGCCTCTTTCAGAGGCATCCTCAGACAGACTTACTTTTACTTACTGAAAGTAAGTCTGTCTGAGGATGTCCTGAGCGTTTTTTTTTGGTTTATAACATTTTTTTTTTTTGAAAACTTTCTTTTTAAATCACATTACATCTTGATCGTATGAAAATAAATGCTATCAAAATAACAAAATCCGATTGACTGGCCAAGTAAGTTTTTCAAAAAATAAATATAAGACGCAATTATTTCAAGATTTGATTTTAATCTAGATACATACGTGGTATAGTTAGTTGTTGGCGAAAGCATAGTTTCAGTATGATTAGTAAAATAACATCAGTAAAAATCATTATATATATTCTAAAAAACAAGTTCTATTTGGAGAATAAGTCAAAATTTTGATAATTTTGTTTTGATAAAATGTCCAATTAATTTATAATATTTTGCATGTGAAAATTGCATTTTTTATATAAATATAATTTAATTCTTTGCCCATTTATTTTCCGACTTTTTTCTCACATTCCATTGAAGTGAAAAAAAAGTTCAATAGATATTAAATTATTCTACAAATTAGAATATTAGATTATTCTAAAAATTTCAAAATCTATATATTAACTAGCTGGCCCGACGAACTTCGTACCGCCTCAGAATCAATAAATGTTGTGTTAATTTATTGGATGAGTTAAATTCAGTTTGAATGAATACTCAAAATGAATTAAGTTCAATAAATGTGCAAAATTAAAAATGAAAAGTATTTTAATTACATTGAAATGATGTTATTCACGTGGTACAGTCGATAGATTTAAAGGAATGCAGTGGACCAACGATTTGATTTTGAATTGTGAAGTTGAAATGATCCACATCTTTGTTATTTGCTGCAAGAATTGCTCGTTCACTCAACCAATTATGATTTTTGTGATTAGCAATGATATTCAGGAACACTTTGTTGATTGTCCTTCGATGAGAAGAAATTTCAAAAATTCGGCAAAAACGAAATCAATCCATTCGATTCGTCGACAGGAACACGGCCGTTACAGATAGTCAGCAAATGCTTGGAGAAATCTGCGGCAGATGGTCGTTTAGAAATGCAACTCGCATGTTTGTCGTTAGCTGAAGTTTCTTCACATAGCGCCACAGAGTCGATGTTTTAAGGCAAGCGTTTATTTCATCGGCAGCGGTCGATCTTGGAATGACTGGTAGTGTTTGGCGAAAATCGCCAGATAGTAGGATCATTGCGCCTCCAAAACATTTTGAGTCATTGCGCTGATCTTTCATAGTTCGGTTGAGTGCTTCCAATGCGGAGGAAAAATAAGCCACCATTTCCCTCATCAATTGCGTTCATTAAAGTATCGTACACTTTCTGTTGGGGGTTCAACAGTGGTACATTCATTCGAAGTGATTGGTTCAATGCATCTCGATCATATTCACGTTTACGTTCCGATTCTCGATCGAAAGCGTCGTTCATTCCTCGATCTGGCGACGCATCATGCAGCGCATGAGGTAACACATATCTTCGATCAAAAGCAACGCCTGGTTATGTATCTCCTCATTCACCTCGAGATCGAGATTTCCTGAACTAACGCGAATTCGGTGTAAAGTGTCTTCGGACATGTCATCCTTGTACTTTTTCCACAATTCACGTGGATTCGATGGGAAGCATGTCAAAAAAATGATAGCAAATAATGTGCGTATCTGACTTGGAGACGCAGAAACAGTTGCTTCAGCGATTGGCATGTCCCAATGAGCTTAGTTTTCAAGCAAATTGAGCTATTGACATGCGGCACGAAATGTTAGGCATACGACGCCATTGACAGTTCGAAATGATTCGAAATGTCGACCCGAAGGAAATTATTGGTTGTTTTTCAGATTTTTCATGTTCACAGAACTGAAAGACTCTTAGAAAACCATTCCGAGCACTCTTACTGATTGGTTTAGAAGTACTTGGCATAGCTAATACCTCTTTATTTCACTGTATTTTAAATAATAAAATTATATCTTCACAATGTTGACAAACGACTACTTTTGTTTGACAGTAACTGTCAAACAAAGACTGTTGCTAAGAAATGTGTTGGTCTAGGATAAATTTGTTCTCAATGCTTGTCACCAACATAATGACAGGGATCTTTTCAAAATTATTCAAATAATACTTTTTTATAATTTTACGAAAGTTCATTCTAAATTTTCATATTTTTTTATATTACGAAATGACATAAATTCTCATTATAACAAAGAACGCAACATTTTCCAAATCTTAAATATTATATTTATGAGATTATCTTTCATTAGAAAAAAAAAAATATTTTTGTTTAATGTTCCACACATACAAACAACTATACAGTCAATCCTGTTTTTATGCGGTAGATGTGTTCCACGAAATATCGCAAAAAAAAAATCGCATAAAAAAAACTTGACTTCCATAGAAATAGTGGGGTGCGTTACTTAAATTTTAAAATTCGCATAACTTTGAAACAGCGAGTTAAAATATACACTAAATCGCAGTATAAGAAAATACACTAAATAAAAGTATAAGAAAATTAGGGGAAAACCACGGCGTAAAAATATTAAAAAATAGTCACTGTATGACAATTCTATGTGTGTTTTAAAGCATGTGGTTCTAAATCACTATTTTTCAGAAGAAATAGTATGCGCATTAATTTCATAAAACTATGGTTGTTTTCTAACAATAAAATTAGTGATCAGAGTTTGTTCAGATTTTCTTTTTCGATAATTAATTGTTTATGCAGTTTGTTATACCCATATATATAATATATTCTAAAGTTATCGTTGAAACTTGAATGCGCGATCAGAATTTGAATCATTTAGAAAGAAATGATCTTCTAATTTACTGAAAAGTTGGATACCTTCTTCAATTATTTTCGCAGTGAAGGAAATGGAATTTCTTTCAGTTCGTCATTGTTTTCTGGTTTTTTGTCAATAATTAAATTTAAATTATGAACATCTTCGTCACTTATAGCTTTATCTGTAAGTAATTCGTCGATATAATTTTCGCTAAAGGTATCAAACCTTTCTTCGCCAAGTTCAGGTGCTAAAGTAATCATTTCAGCTGATATTACCGATGCTTCAATGGTTTCATCGACTGTAACACACCTAATTAGGTGGAATTAATTCAGCGATGGAAGATGCAACATGATTTAAACAGTCCGAAATCGTATTTTTTTTTTCAAATGTTGGTTGTTTTTATGATTCTCTCTATTCTATCCAAAATACAACAATATATGCTCTCGATGTAATATTTAACATTTTTATATATCGTAAAATACAGTACATTTAAAAAAATGCATTTCTAAAAAACCGCATTACTTCGAAATCGCATAAAAAAACCGCATAAAAACAGGATTGACTGTATATAGGGATCAAAAATAAAATAATGATTTGATAGTATTCTATAACAATATAATATACATGAAAAGTATACTGATTTTTTTTACATACCTTCTGATTTTATGTACTTTCATTCGTCTTTTCACATTTCAGTATATATTTTAGCGACGGTGATGAACATGAGACATAAATTCCTAAAAGTTTTTTTTTTAAATGGATATTGAAGATTTAGTTTCGATTTAGTTTAAAGTTGGCATTTCTAGCTTGATTAACAAAATGCCTCACATGAGGTAACACATGTCTTCGATCTAAATCAAAGCCTGGTTATTTATCTTTTCATTCACCTCGAGATCGGGATTCCTTGAACTGACACGAATTCGATGTAAAATGACTTCCGACATGTCATCCTTGAACTTGTTCTACAGCTCACATGGATTCGATGTGAAGCATGTCAAAATAATGATAGAAAATAATGTGCGTATCTGACATGGAGATTCAGAAACAATTTCTTCAGTGATTGGCATGTCCCAATAAGTATAATTTTCAAGCAAATTGAGCTCTTGACATGCAAGTAGAAACATTCGTCATTTTTCGGATGAACTGTGTAAATGCGACCAAGAGCATCAATAGTCATTCGGGTGATCAGGAACCGCATCGCTTTGCTTTTGACGTTAAAATGTCTTCGATATAGCGTTCCAAGTGTAAAAACGGGTCATCTCAGAGCAAAGCAACGTTCGTGCAAAATATTGTTGTCAAAAATTTATCATACCTAATTATAAACATAACCTTATTTCAATATTATCCGATTTTCTTTCGTTTTCATTTCATATCATCGATTTCTTTTATTCTAATCCATATTCTAAATTTAAAATTATTCATAAGCCAATCGTATGCAAAAGAAGCAAAAACAAACAAATATAGAAAACAGTGCGATCTGGTGGATTTTTCTGAAACCAGCTTACGACATTTTAGCATTTGTTGCTGTTCGTCATTTAAAAATCTTATTCTGTATGAAGATATTAATTTTCTTTATAATTTCTTTTCCGTGATATTTTTCCGTCTAGGTAAATAAGAATTTTATAAATCAAATATCATTGAAATCCTTGGAGTAATTCTCGAGATATACGTGGTGTAAATAACCCGACTTTGTTTTATATATATAGATAGTCGATAAAATAATCACTTTTCACAAATCACAATTAACAATTCACAATTCACAAATGTGTGCGTACTGATGTCCTCGGGTCTTATTCTTTTTCTACGAAATATTTTTGTTAGCATACTTGAAAATTAGTTGAATAAAATATATATACTACGAAAAATGATTGTTAGCAACCTTGAACATTATTCCAAAAATTTAATAATTTACAATTTAAAAACTGCAGGGCTGTCGATATATGCGCCGAGATCGATTTATGCTACTATGAAAAATGATTGTTAGCAAACTTGAACATTATTCCAAAGATATAATAATTTACGAAATTTCTGCTACTTCGAAAAATAGTTGTTAGCAAACATAAACATTATTCCAAAAATTAAGTAATTTACGAGGTCTATTTCTGCTAATAGGAAAAATAATTGTTAGCAAACTTAACATTATTCCAAAAATTAAATAATTTACAATTTAAATACTACAGGGCAGGGCTGTCGATATACGCCCCGATATATTTATTTTATTTTTAGAATCTCTGGCTTATTCAATAAATAGGTTTGTAATTTTCTGACTACTTAAAAATGCAACAAAAATCCCCCCGTTGAGGTCAACGGGCTTACAGCTAGTTTTTATTAAATCGCTTGTTGAATGTGAAATTTTTCCCAATCACGACCATGCCTAAGACATATTCCTTTTGATCAACGTGAGTAACCTATGTATAATAAATAATCACAATTAATATTTGACAATACATATTAGGTAAAACGGAAAGAAATGACATTTTTTCTGGCGCGTCACTTTAAAATCTGTTTGTCAACGGTTGCCGTTGAGCTAACACGTCGGGGTTGGTATTATTTTAAAGCTCTGTGTGTACTCTTTCCATTTCAACATATTTCATATTTTTTTTGCCCTTGTGGAAAAATGGAGAAGCCTGAGATTGAATAAACACATTTGCGCTGTTTTATGCTGTTTTTATTCGATAAAGGATTAAAACCAAAAAAAGCTACGAAGACCATTTGTGACATTTACGGTGACGTCTTGAAACTTTGAAAGTGCTTTAGATGGTTTCAAAAGTTCAAAAGTGGCGATAGGGAGTTAAAGGACAAACCAAAAACTGGAAGACCCCTCAAAATCGATGATGACGTCCTAAAATCATTGGTGGAAGCTGATCCTCGTAAAATAGTGAAGGAATTGTCACACGACATTGGCTGTCCAATAACAACTGTGCAAGATCATCTGAAAAGATTGGGAAAAAAACACAGGCAAGCTCTCTCAAAAACACACACTCTCTCAAACGGCCTTGGAACAAGCGTGACCATCTGTGCTTCTCTATTGTCCAGGCACGAAACGGATCCATTTCTCAGAAAGATAATTACCGGGGACAAAAAATGGGTCCTTTACAGTAATACCAGGGGAAAAAACAATGGCTATCACCAAATCAAGTACCTGTGACTACTCCTCGGCCAGCATTGACGTTAAAAAAGTTTTGTTGTGTGTTTGGTGGGATGTTTCGAAGATAATAAATTTTGAATTATTGAAATCTGGTCAAACAGTTACGGCAGAGCTATACTGTGCTCAACTAGAACGATTAAAAGCAGAGTTATTAAAAAAACGATCTTTTTTGGTCAATAACAATAGGTGGATTTTACAACATTACAATGCGAGACCTCATGCGGCAAAAATTACTCAGCAAAAAATAAGAGAACTTGATTTCGAACTTCTGCCACTTCCTTCATATTCACCGGACATAGCACCTTCGGATTATTATCTCTTCAAGTCGATGAAGCATTCACTTCGTGACAAAAAATTTACAAACGCTGACCGGGTGAAAAATCACCTGGATTTGTATTTTGCCAGTAAGTCACCAGAGTTTTACGAAAAGGGTATCAAAAAGTTGCCTCTTTTATGGAGGACGATCAAAGACAACGAGGAAAATTATATAACAGAATAATATTGTATCATTTTTTTTTTAAATATTTTTTTTGTCTCAATAACAAAAAATGTCATTTCTTTCCGTTTTACCTAATATTATCACAACACCTCATAATTGAACTGAATATTTGGTTTCATTGATTGTATTTGGGATTATTTGAATTATATACCCATTTATGACCATGAAATTTCCTTGTGAATAACGTCATTTTAGGGGTATTCTGTTACATTTTCTAGTGAATAATGTGTGCAGTATTGGGAAAGTTTTGTCTTTTTTAATAAATAAAAATATGGTAAGTATGACTTCATCATTTATTATTTTGTGTCGTAAGTGAGTGCAGATCATTATGGTTATCAGTAAGCTATGAACTGTAATACTATTATGTTACAGTATTGATTGTATGGTCAGTGATATATGATAAAACAAACCCTACGAAGTGTTGTTGTAGTTTACTTTTAAATAAATACCAATATATCTGGAAACACTGTTTTTATTTACACATGAACTTTTTTTTTTCACAATGCAGGTCCTGTATTCACTGCTAATGGAGTATTCCAACAAAAAGGTTTAAGTGAGATCTGGTTGTACATCAGATGTAAGGATGAGGTTGGGAAGACATTTATGGCACTAAAAAAACAATACAATGGAACCCCCTAATACATTGTATATTAAGGGGCACTTGAATAGAATGTAGGGATTTTTCCATTTTTATTAACCTTGTCTACTCTTATTGTAGGCATATGTTCTAATGTATCTCAATAAAAGATTGTGCAGATTCTTTTTAGCAACAATTGAGTTAAGATATTGTGATACTCCCAGATGTTTTCTTACGTGATTTTCTAACAGATTACTTTAAACTTCTTGAATTATCTTCACACTTTCAGCTGAATTCCAACTTAATTCATGAGGCATTTTAATTGCAAGTCAAAGTACTTCACCATGGGAATGATGTGACCATTTAGTAGAGTGCTCAATGCAGAAATATGGAACTATGACAATACAGTTCTTTCAGACTTGCAGTTTCAGTTATTGCGCAAATAGGATTG
Organism: Himalopsyche anomala; assembly: GCA_031772345.1. NCBI lineage: Eukaryota > Metazoa > Arthropoda > Insecta > Trichoptera > Rhyacophilidae > Himalopsyche > Himalopsyche anomala. The sequence continues at coordinate 15,380,937 of CM062840.1, forward strand.
TCATTATAGCAGTTTTGCACATGCTTCTGTGCAGGATGACTCAACAAAAATGATCACAGTAAAATTTGCGATGAGACCTTAATATTAAAACTATAGAAAGAGGAGTGAAGAATGCAGTTATTAACACTCTTCTCTGCCTACTGGGTGTTTTAACACTTTAATTGTGGCGAGGTATGAGGTATGACTCTTCTTCGAAAAATAAAAGGTAGTAAATGCATCTTTTTTGGAAATATATCATAAAAACTTCAAACTTAAATAAATAAACAGTGTGTCGTTTTTTCAGCCATATCACTTCTCAAGAAGAACAATGACTCAATTGAGGAATGTAGTTCTTCATAAATCGCGATTTAGTTTTTTCATTCTAGTTAAGCGATATATAAAAAAACTAATTTTTCACAAAATGTGAGGATAATCACGTCACATAAATGATCATAGAAAATTCGTATACTCAATGATACACGTGCAGTAATTGTATACTTAGATTTGATTTTAAAATAGTTCAAATTACAATGAAATTTTTAAAAATCATAATTTAACTGAAGGGAGATTCCAATGTATCCCAAAATATTATATAGTCTACAAGCAGTGATGCATTACGCAGCCCTGCATAGTGGCGAGTTTTAGTTTCCATTCGAAGCTCATTTTGAAATCAATATAAGATAATTTCACTACCATTCTAAGAGACGTCACTGTGTGACAAAATATTTGATTTTTTAAAAATAATTGGTCTTGGCCTAATATGAGTTTTAAGCTGAGCGCGTCTATGCACTCGCTTTCTATGGGCGGCACTGCGAAAAAGGGAAAAGAAGGGTAATGACAAACACTATAACAGTAGATTGAGGTTCCACTGTAAACGTTAAATTAACTAAACAAATTATGGGCACTTCAAAAAATTTATTTCAAATTAAAAAAAATGTTTTGCTGACATTTTAAAAATTATTGCTCTTCTGTATAAATTTACTACAAATGTACAAATGCTTAAAAGAGGCATATAGAATTCATTTATTTGGTAATAATATATATAAGAAATTAAACAAATTATTGCACAATTTTAGTCAAAAACTTAAAATGTAGTGATAAACATAATTTGATGTATAAAGATGAAACAAATATTCGTTAATAATAATAATTAAGGATTCCCTTAAACAAACACAGAAGTAAAATCTAACATAAACAAACAATAAAAAAACAATTAACATAAATATACATATTATTATATAAAGTAGACAGTATTGCGATTCTGATGCAAAGTCAGTGAGTAATTAAGTTTATTAAACCTTAGGTTACAGGTGGGCGAACCGTTGTTACAACTGTTTTTACAAATTTTTTATCCAAGATGCATTGATAGAATATCACCACCAACTTCACTTTCATGTTACAGCTACATCAAAATGGGTAGACACATGGAAAATTTATGAATCTTAGAGATAATATTTTTTTAAAAATAAAATATTACATCTTTGACACGTTTTTTATTTGCATTAGTAAATTTTATTTGAACTCTATAAATCAATTATATTTGTATAAATTCAAAAATATAGGAGATATGTTTAACCTTTTGACCGCGGCTTGGATCCAGATCGGTTCAGATTGGACAGCTATAGCGGTCAACCGCGGTCTAAAGGTTAAAAGATGTATTTGCATAGTACTAAAATATTCCACATCTTAGGAACTGAAAAGTCAAATTGGAATTCTATACCAGGACAAACAAGCTGTAGTTTTATTTTTTGGAATGCAAATTTCATAAGTATGGGGTATCGTATTGAGATTAATGTCTTATTTATTCAGAGATTCGCTTATATGTGATATTTTTCAGTAATTTCTCGCAACATAATATATTAAATATGTACCTACTATAATATTATTATCAAAATTTTCGGTCTGTTGACCGAATAAAAAATAAGATTACCCTCGTATCATTAAATAAAATGGAATGCAATAAGATAGGTACGTAATGTAACATCACCAAATGGATTAGTTTTGAACAAATTACGTTTTATGAAATATATTCATTAGCCAATTGATACACAGATTAATGAAAAGCTTCCGTCAACTGATCACATTGATTAAAATTGCGACATGCATAAAATATGACAGATTATTTCAAATATTAAAAGACGAAAAGATCTAGTACCGGTTGGATATTAATGTCAAAAAAGGAAATAAACAAGAGGTGTTGTATTATATTATATATGGAAATACAATAACTCCGTACACATCCACTTCATGTGCCAGAGGGAATTATTATAAAAGCACTGTAACTCCAAGTCTATCTGAAACATATAGAATGTTCAATGTTCATCATCATTACGCATAAGAATAATTAGGAAAAATATTTTAGTCACACAGGCTTTTGTGTACACACTGCTGCCTTTTGTCGTCATCCTGCAATATAATGTGTACCTTGTGCTATAACTTTTTCATTAAGTGACAAGCATAATGCATTTTAATGTATTTTAATACTATTAACCCTATTAGGCAACTTTTTTCTGGCTCAACCCATATTTAAGAAATGTCAAAGAAGTGAAATCACTTCAATTCAAGCTATATAAAAAATATTCACAGATTTCTGTACAGTTTGCTTTTTACGTATTCTTGAAAATATAAAGGATTTAAAACTGAGCCAATTGTCATTAAGTTTTTCTTCAAATATTTTTCTTTCAACTAAATTGATGCTTTTTATAACTAGCAATCAATGATAATTTTTAATAAATATATGTTAATATTCAACAGAAAACTGATGAAATAATTCCAAAGAATTCTATTCATAAGGCACTCGACAATGTCGCACGTGTTTAAGAAATAATATATTAACATGTAAAACTTGGAATAAAATTGTTCACAATACAAATAAATTTAAAATCTTATGTATTCCCGTTGGCTGCATCTGAATGGTAATCAGGCAAGAACCTTCTGATGGTCGGTTGAATTTGTCTCCACACCTCCGTCATCTGTGTATCAAAATAAAACATTTTAAATAAAAAATCATGTAGCTGTGACTTCAAGAAGTCAGGATGTGATAATACTATCAATACATTGTGCACGGAAACATATTAAATACCCGTTGCGGCGACTAGTAGCCATGTACGAGATTTGTAGTTTGTTGTTTATTTTCCACAAACACTTGTCTCAATTTTTGTCAGTTTTGAGTTTTTTCGATGTAATGAATTCAGTCAGAACTTCAATACCATTAACTCGTACCCCTTTTGAATCAGTGGGTCTACATAAATTTCAGTGTGAAATTTACAAATTCAGTAATGCGAATTCAACCAGTCCTCTTTTCCTTTACGCATATATGTATTGTAGTTATTATGACATAATTAGCTCATTTATCTCATAATACATAACGCTCTTTTCCTTTTGCACACAGATATATTGGTGGCGATATACGTGAGTAAGGATGTTAAAAAAAAATAATTATAGTGGCTAACGAAGTGGCATGTTTTTTTACACTTAGTAATAAATAGTGGGGAAAATCTCTCAAGCATTGAGTCTTAATATAAAATGATGTACCTCGGTGTGGGCTTGTAAGTTGACTGTGACCAGAGAATTGAAAACAGCTGCGAGATCAGTGAGATGTAAATGGACCAGTTGGGTTTCCATCTGAGCGCAATATAAACTAAAGGAGTGCCTCGACTCCAGTGAAGAAATCGCAGCTTCCTGCTCCAGCATTCGTTGCTCTAATGAGTCCACTGACTCCAACTAAAAAATAAATTGATTAATGATTACTGAGTTGAGAGATATATATATATATCCGTCTCAAAGAGGAGAAAAGAGTCTAAAATAACAGTATGATTTGTGACGGAGTTGATAGGGGGTGTTGTATAAAATTAGATAAATGTAGTAACAGAGCATACTCACATCGTGCCCTCTAATGACTCCTTTCATTTTTCGTTTCTTAAATGCTAGCATCTTGTTAAGAGCTGCGTGATGATCATTCACAACACCGCGTTCAAGTCTGTCGCACATGTCTTGGTGAGCTGCCAACACATCCAGAACTCCGGCCAGCCCTAGGGACACTCTCTCTTCAAAAGCAGCCGAGTGACGGGCAGCACGGGAGGACAGTGAAGAAAATTCACTGAAAACAGACAAAATTATTGGAGACCGTGAATCGTTTCACTATCGCCAAATGATGCAAGCGTTCGATAATACATTATAATGACAGTTTGCTATGAAAATCTAAGCTAATTTCCATGCTTGCAGACACACAAACGATACTGCAAGAATATTTATGGATTTTTTAAAATCATAATTTAGTGAAGACACCTGTGGAATGACTGTAAAATGATTGAGAATATTTTTAACCATTCTCATGTTATTAAAATCAAGTGAATAAATACCACTAGGGTTAACAAAAAATTGGTCAGTGCAAACCATCTGAATATCTGTCTGTACAAACAAGTACAACCGCTTCGGAAAGAGCACACATCAGTGGCCACTTGACCATAAGAACTACATGGATAAAACCTTCCCAGTATAAAATTAATGAACTGTTTAATTATCAACATTCTTTAATTTTAATAATATTAAAATTCATTACACACAAACGTATAGATGACAATGATGTACACATTCATCATTGTATTTTTTCAATTAGATATATGATTTTGTTAATGTCTTTTTAATTTTATGTGAATACTTATAAAAAGCAACAGAAATAATCATTTTCCAGGCCTATAGTGACGTTCTCAAGTTTCACAAAAAAGAAGTAGACAAAACGGTAATTACTTGGCTATGTTTGAAAATCCTCTCTTGATTCCCTGCCAGACTGTGTTGCCCCCTGTGGCCCACTCGGAATGTGGTAGTGGCTCATTGCCGAGGGCAGATAGCTGCACTCCGAGATCTTGCATGTCAGCTGCAAACGCTTCATTCCTAGCAGCACCTATGCCACAAACAATTTCATTTACCGCTATGCTGTTAATTTGTTATTTAGATCAATAATGTTTCAGATTAAGCCATCCATAAATTTAGAAATGTTTTGACCCCCCTTTTTTTCATCATTACTATGTCACAAAAACTTTGACTACCCGATCTAAATGACATAAAATTATTGAAACCCGCCATCTTAAAAAAAATTATGCAAATGCAAAATTTTTTTCAAAACTAAGAATATGATTGATTTCATTCTGAATGTGTTAGTTTATAACATTATATTTAAGCTTAAAGTGCTGGTTTAATATTAACGGTGTCGGTCACGTGCCACGTGGCTGATGAATGCTTACTATATAAATGAACTAGTGGCCTCATGAATACGCAGTGCGTGGCGCAGGAACTGCATGTAGCGTCTAGAAGCCGGACGCCGCACCGCGTATCTAGTTATTTTTGAGCATTACAGCGTTCGAGCATCGCTCGATTCGAAAATGAACAAAGTTCACAAAGAAAAGAATAAGATATCAATGTAATCATTTGAACATACAACGTTTAATTTTTTACAAACTATAAGCTGAGGCCAAAGCCCCTAACTTACTTCGTCACAAATTGTCACGTTTTGCTTAAATGATAATTTTCCACTAAAATAGTTTATCCAAACACCTGTTATCTAATCTATGAGCATAAAAAAGTGTGCAATCTAACTTCTGTGAGCGAAACCACATCTTTATGATTATCATTCAAGAATTCAATAATATAATAGTACTTCATTTTTAATGTGTTCCTGTTATATAATCAGTGTTGTAAAATATATTTTATTTCACAATATTTTTTTAAACCATGTCGACTCTCAAAGTGGAGCATAAGTATTCCATATAAATCTTACCTCGACAGATGTTTTTTAGAAGAACTGCCAGATACTTAATTGCTCAACCTCTCTTTTTCAAAAAGAGTTGGGAATCGAAGGATAGGATTAGGACAAGTGTTAACCTAATTGGGCCCTGTTGTTTTAGGATTAGATGAGTGAAATTTCAGACATCACATACATACATGACTCAAACAGAAATCCATAAACAAACTGAAAAATCAATTTATTCGAACGTGTTATCACCATAACCGTAGCAGACAGCTTTGACCATTTGACCAGAGACCCTGGTAAAATTCAAATTTAAAAATGAAAAATCATTTATACATACAATGCATGATATCCATTTAAATTTTGTGAAATGATTACAGACTAATACTGCCACAAAGTTTCCTTGGCTACTTGTGGAATGCAAGGCTCAATAATATTTTTTTTTGTATAACATTCGCATTTCGAGACAAGTCTATGATGTAAGCAATGATAATAGATAGTTGAATTAGAATGAGTTGCTAAAAATAGCTTACCTAAGTCAAAAATCTGTTTTAATTTTGAGACTCCTAACCAAATAACTCGTATCTGCTCTCTGCTTGATGAGAATTCTGTGGATGTCTCTGGAGGGACGAGTTCCTGAAATAACATCATGTATAGTTTGTTTAATTTATTGAAAATTTTAACAAGAAAACATGGAAATTTGGAATTGATGGAAATTTACAACTTTGTTATTTCGTCTTGTTGTGTGTTACTTTCTAGAAATAACAATGTTGTAATTTTAAACAAAAAGTAAATATTTCAGCTTATTTTCATATATATTATATGCTTAAAGCTCTTATCTTTGCTTTGAGATTATACTGTAACAACATTTTAACAAAGAGATCATATTGCTATAAATAGATTATATTTAAACAAATTTCCACAATAATTTAGTTTTATATGATATCTTTATACAAATGTCATGAACATATAAAATGTAATATTTGTCGCATTATTTCTCCAATAAGATAATGATTAATTGCGGTAACTCAGCAAAACAAAGCTAAATATCAAAATCAAATTGATCAAGTCTCCGATCTAGTGAACAATATATTTAAATAATCGTACTCTATTATTGTAAATACCTTAGCTCTCGATGCCAATTCACTGGTTGTGAATTCATCTGGCGCCCGCCTGAACAGCTCTTTTATCTTGTGCTGCACATCATGCCCTTGATCTCGGAGGAAGTATGACACAAGCGGGTCACTAGATACAACAGGATGACGAGCAACAAGTGAGAGCCATCTTAGGAGTCCTTTTCGCCTGGCTTCAAGAAAATGGGCGTCCTCTGATACTATGATTTTTTTAGGAGGGAGACGTGGTATCAACCTGAAAGCAGCAAGTCATCCAATTGAGTATAAAATAATATGCCCGCTGTGTTCTAGTTGGTTAGAGCTTGCTCTACCGATCAGGGGGGTCCGGGTTCGATTCCCGGTAAGGTCACAATGTCAAATTGGATTTTTTCAATTTTTCAATTGAGATCTAAGGCATGGGTGTTTGTGACGTCAATTCTCCTTGCGTTAATCTCATGTGACTTACAAAAATTCTCATCGAGTATATCTCGTATGATCTTTCAACTTTAAAACTTTAAAAATATTTGACGCATTGGCGTAAGCTGTAATGTCAATTTTTTAAACTTAAAAATTAAAATTAAGAGTTAAATACCAAATATTAAAATATGTTCATCGAAAAATCAATTCATCAAAATCAATCAATTCTATTAACCGGATGGCTGCCACAAGCGTCTTAAGGCGCGAACATTTCCGTGAACGGTACGCCAATCATACACAAAATGACGTCTTCGGACGCACGCTTTGAACGGGATTTTACTAACGTAAATCAATTATGTTAAACATACAACTGTGTCGAACACACAACGGCATCTATTGGGAATATCGTCCTATACTCACAATTGAAACAGTTTTTGTTTTTACTACTTGAAATGTAATTTGAAATAAGTCTGTCTCCGAGTATGAAGATGGCGCAAAATTCAGGGGTGGCAGTCATATTATCACAGTTTATACTACGGGCTTCCTCAAATAAACTCAAATAAACAATTACTTTTGAAATAATATTTAGTTCGCGTATTTTCTATGACAAAATTTGTGACAACCCTGATGTGTCATAAACATTTTAACATTGTTATTATGTATAAATGGCGGCACAATCGCATCGTCATCGGCGCACTCTTCATTTATTTGGTAAGTTTTAACAAATAAACTTTAAAACATTTTCAAAAACGATAAATTAAAAAATATATATAATTGCAATTAAACTCGTGGTGTGCGATGTACCGCCATACATACACCTGCTGGCAGTTAAAAGGTTAAGGAATCAAATCCCTAGACTGTACAACCTACTAAGACAAATGTCACTATTGCCGATAATTCACATTCCTTTTCTTATACTGCTTTGTAAATAGCAAGCAGAGTGAAAAAGAAATCGACACGCAGAGAATCCAACGTGATCTGAACCGTAAGTCATGAGTAAGTGTACAAATGACTTGGGAGTATACAATCAGGATTAATTTCACAATAATTGACTTATGAGGGATTGAATATCAGCACTCACCTATATGGAAACCGCGCAAGAAGTAATTCATGTAAAGCCACAAAGTCATTATATCTTCGTCTGACGGTAGTTTTGTATTTTTGAGAGGTAACGAGGTATTCGGAGTGTTTAAGTATAATCCCAATCCTTTCTGGGACTAAGTCTATTGAGATTGTATCCAACTGTTTCATTTCTGTATAAGTCAAGTGTAATTTTGAAGGATCCATCTTTAGTTGTGTGTTTAGCATTTTTTTTATAAGACCGATATTCGATATCGCAGGGACAGGCAGTTCTGAAATTAATTAAAAAGACGAGTTTTTAAAATCATATTCAATCAGATTAACAAAAAATCATTTTATTTATTTGGTTTATATTATATATTAATATTAAGACTTACACAAAAACTGGTTTTCGGATTACAGTATATCTTTAAAATTTGGTTTTCGAAGTTTCACAAAAAAGGGATAATTCATTTAAAACAGTAAATAAGTTTTTTTTTTTTTGAATTTCCTTTATAAGACGTACCTAGGGATTATAGCGCTGTCTTATTTAGAAAAATGTTAATTTAAATCTATAATGAGACATTTGAAAAATGTCATTTAGCATTATTCCTGTGAGAATATTTCAGTGTCTTTTTAGTGGCGTTTATTTTTCTCACACGTGACGAAACACCGAAACTAACGTTTTCTATAAACACTGTTACAAAAAATTAATTCCTTTCCAGAAAATATCCAAATCAAAATGCACAACTATTAAAAATAACATTAGATAAAATATTTTCAATGCATTCATTGATTTATGCTACATATTTCATCTCGTTTTATTGTTACCAAGGAGGTTTGAAATTAAATAATAAGAAAGTTGTTTAATAATTTGAAGCCGGGTTACCGAAGTAATAAAACCAGATCTCGAATGTCAAAAATTTAGCTAGAACACCACCGTTAATACTATTTAGGGTTTTGAAAACCGTCAAGCCATAGTATATATCCTTACTAACCCATAAGCAGTGTAGTCCTAAACTTCACCAAGGGCATACGGCAACGCACTCTTAGTGCTATATTGTTTACCCTATATTTAAACATATTCTACTTTTGCACTTTACCATGACGCCCATTTACCCAAAGGTTATGCACTATTTTTATGAGTATAGCAGAGTGTTTATTGTGTATACCCCTCTACCTTGTTTGTTGACCCTAAATTTTAAGATTAAGTTTTTTCCACATTTAGTCCATTATAATATCTTTATGCTAACTACAAAAGATGACTTGCTTTACATAATTTTACTTTTAAGGTGTCAACTGACAATTCTTGCTCGAAAGGCATTTTTTTTTAATAAAATAGAAAACAATTTTGATGTACTAATTCTACATTTTTTTTTATGAAGATAACGAACAATTGATAATTCTTGTGATGAGAGACACCGTTTTATTTACAATTTACATAATCAAATTCATAAATCATAATTCATAAATCGATCGAAAAATCAATTTATAAAACTGTCCGCACCGGGATTCGAACCCGTGCCCTTCGTAACCGAAGCCAACGACGTTGACCACTTGACCACACAGGCGGCATTTATACGTCTTTGGGTAGCTGTAGAGATAAGAAATATTTATAGTCAAAAAGCGTTAAGTTGTTTATAGGTTTCTGTCAATAAACACTGCCAACAAAATTTACTTAATTCTTCTTTAAATATCTAAATAAATAAACGTTATATTAGTGACCTTTTTTCTTCAGATGACAGAGCATGTTTAAAACTATCGATCTGCATTCATAACTCAAAACATCCAATTTTGGATCTTCTGACAGTATATTGACAATATGTAAGCATAAAATGCTTATTTTAGTTAGTACACCCACTTTATTGTTTCTCTGGATTGAAATATGACATTAACAATACTGTAATCTGTCAATGTCGATAGTACAAATAAGTCCGACTGCAGCAAATAAGCCTTCTCAGAATCAACGTTTGTTCGGCAAAAGGTCATTAAATAATTACACACTTATCGCAAATATTATATTTGTATAAATGTTTTCAGTTTCTAAATAATATGTTAATCGGATAGACATGTGTTTCGATTTTGTTTAATATTGAAATATATATGTGAAACAGACGAAATCTTGGATTCGATAAAACATGTACCTCGTTGATGTACTATGTAAGCTGAAAATCTTGATTGATGTTTAATTAATCCTTTATTAATATAGCGATGTTAGAAATCTTAAGTAAGACCTCATTTAAAACATAAAGATAATAGAGAAATATTAGGAAGCCAGATGAAAGAAGAACAATTCTATTTCCTAATCAAAATAATTTATATTATCCACTACAGGTAGTCCCCGACTTACGACGATTCGACTTACGACAATTCGCACTTACGACCGAAAAAAATAGCATTTTTAAAAAATTTGAATTGCATCACCGGACACCACAGCAGATGCTTACGCAAAGTAAAATGATGTTACAATGATAATGTAATACACATTTGCTCATATGTACAAATTTAACATTAAAAAATAATTGATTAAATCAAAAAATAAATTTAAAAATAATCAACAATTGATAACAAAATAATCGCATATTTAAAATAAAAAATATTTAATGAATACAACAATTTGTTAATTCTACTACCTGGGCTATCATCAGTTCATTATTAGCTGTTAAAATGTATCAAATGTAAAACCATTTATAATTTAGATGTGGGTACATGCTTTGACATATTTGTAATGATTCAATTCATTTGTGTTCTATAACTTTTCCGGTTCTAAGCTCAAGAAATGCGACCCCAATACCCACATTTTCTTAAATATCTATTTTAATATGGGTGATACAATGTTTATAATTGAGGGATTCTTATATCATAGTTTTTTTGACCTTTTGTAGTTTATATAAATACGATAAGATAAGAGATAAGCGCCCGCTTATCAGCGATCGTTCGTAAGATAATAGGCTGAACGCCGCTAAGCAAAGCGCGCCAGTAGCACATTGATATTTGCACTGAAACCACGTATATTTTACGCGCAACTTAAAATATGATTATTTATTAAAAAACCACGGATTTTTATAAAAAAAATGTATGAGGAATGATGCAGAGAGATATTTTAAAGAGATAGAAAGATTATTTATTTTTTTGAAATTCATAAGAATAAGGCCAATAATGAGGAAACCACTGGTGTCCCTAAAAGACCCCCATCGGTCGAGAAGTATTTTTCTAGTCTCCGAGCCGCGAGAGTTAAAGACATTTTAAAATACAAAACTGAATTTTCGTAAGGCGCGCGAAACATTCTTGCGCAGACTTACATAATAGTATGTATACCCAAATCGATAAAATGTTTATTTTTTAGTATAACTTTAACCGCTAAATGCTAGAAACATTGTAATAGCCGATGCTAAAAATTCAACTGAAGTGGGAAACTTACGAACTTTTCACTACTTCGGTGCAGTCTTTTGACTGATTCATTTTTTTGTAAATAAATCTGAATAATCAGAAACTTTTCTTTTAAGATAATCTCCATTAGGAGTATATGTGCTCTACATTGGTAGTGGACATGGTTATAAAATATCTATATGGTTCTTTTGTAGTTTGTATCATATATAAACACAAACTAATGTAATTTCTGTATATTATGCACATTTTTACTTATGGTGTGCCTTGGAAGATAAAAGCTTGCGGAGCACTGCTTTAGAAGGCTGAGAAAATACTGTATATTTAGCTAATTTTCGTAAAATCGTGATGTTCAGCAATCGTGATATTTGATGTTCAGCAATGACATAATGTGTACGACATAATGTATGAAATTCGACCTACGACCAATTCGGCATACGACCAATGTTCAGGAACGTATCTCGGTCATATGTCGAGGACTACCTGTATTCAAAATGGATACAAAAAAATGGATGTAATGATAACAGAAAGAATATAAAATATGAGTTATTGCCATCACTGTATCCAACCTAAGTTTTATAAAATTAGCCTTGCTTTTACACGATTTCAACCTACAATAACAGAAATCATTTTTTTGAAACGTAATATAATAAAACATACTTTTTACCGCTTGTTGGTGCACAATTGTAAAAACATGATTGCAGACAAGTGTATCACTGATACATTTAGATTGTAACCGCCCATTATAAAATATCTGTTTTCAGGAATTTATTTCGCTTTAAATTTGTGTAGGTATGTAATAATTATTTAACCCTTCAAGTCCAGATGACGTTCACATCGAGCCAAAAAAAAACTGTTTTGTTGTCCACTTAAAATAGCAAAAGTGGACAGAACTTGATTTTGTTATGAAAATTATATTGACGATTTAGTTATTTATAATTTTTATCATATTTTTTTCAAATCAACCGTTGACAGTAAAAATTTTTTTTTTTTTAATGTTTTATTTATGAAAGACATTATAATTTTCGAATTAGACACATTCTTAACATACAAGGAATTATTTTTATGAGGCATATATCCAATTGTTATTCAAAACGGTGAAAAAATAATGTTTTCCTTACTATTTTTGTAGCTTTGTAGTGTTACCATATCGCACCGATGCCACACCTGTCTCGATTAATAACTTTAAATTCAAAAATTTACAACCATTCATTTCAAAACTATTTGTCCAGAATGTCATCAGAAATGTTTCACAAAAGAAGAAATCAAAACGAAAATTTATTTTTTATATCTATTTGTTTGTTCATGTGCGGCTGATTCAGCTTTCATTGGATACGAATGAGCCGCTATTCAAAATCTATTTCAGACATGCGTGCCTGAGGGGTTAATGACAACGGTGTTGCTGGAGGACACCTAAAATGTGTGTCACAAAATTGTCCAAAATCAAATAGCAAAAAATAATGACAAATGCAAATATTTTAAATATTCACATCTGAGAAGTGACTTTGTGATAAAAAAATTAAGACATGACGGTCTCTACTCACTTGGCAAAATAAGAGCCTAGAATAAATTTTGCTTTAAATTTATATTGTGATCTTTGACTTAACAAGAAAAAAAAATTATGTCGGCAATTTTTCATTTAAAAGAGCTTGAATGAACTAATGTGTTTAAATTCATGATACATTGATGTCAGGTAAAATGCCATGTTTTGTATTTTTTTTTTAATAAACAAATCAGTGTAATCATAGATTAATTATTAAACAGTTATCATGTTTAACTTTTAATGTGTTGACTGCAAATTTTTGGTAGAAAGGCGTCATATTTACAAAAAATAAAACATTTTCTTTAAATAATTGGACAATTTTATGTCAAATCAGATGAAAACAATAACGTAACTGCGACCGGCACTGAGCATTTTATAAAACTGTGGAATTAGTGCGAAAATATCGTGTTTTATTTTTATATGCTATCATGTTTTTGATTTTCACTATCACCACAAGCAAAAATTATTTTGTACTGCTGGACTTTATTTAGTACTGTTGAATGTATAATAATATAACTAGATTGTTTTGATAATATTCTAATATTCACCAAGCATTTACATGCTTGTTTTGAATTATTATCATAAACAACAATTGTATGCACAGGGCAGCTGCGGCAATGGGCCTTAAATTTATACTCTAATTTTATAAAGGTCTGATTCTTACACGTGATATCTACTAGTTACAATCAAGTCAAGTTTTCAATCAAGTCTTCGAGTGTAGCAGAAAGAGAAGAGTACGGGATTAAAAACTTTCAACAGTAAGTAAATCGACTGGCGACACTCAACATAAATTTCCAGATAGTTTATTTTAGAATATTTCAAAATAAGAACTAAATTTGCAAGTGCTAAAACATGAGAAACTTTTATCAAATAATTATTTAAAAACATACTTATCAACAAGGACCCCTATATCATTATATTGGTAAAGTGTATATATGGTGTATTTGAAAAGAAATAATAACTTACCTTGATTGTTGCAAGAGTGATAGTATATTATATAATTAGTTATGACATTATGAGCAACATAATTTCCATCAATAACTACAGAAGTAATGTGCTATTCGTTTAATGACATTTGTGTCACTGCTATTTCTGTCAAATACATACTGGACGACCAGTAAATGATAAAATAATCAGTGAGTAGATTAGGTGTGAATTACATATTTGTGATACTGCAAATTGTTCATACTTCATTTCCATGATAATAGTACATAATAAAATGAAAAACAGCTACTTAACTGACATAAAATCTCAAATATGCTTTTTTAAACAACTCATTCTTTATCCAAGGGATGTATGTTATTTATTCAAAAATATACTTTCTAAAAGTTTTACAAAATGCAATGCGGTTTAAGAGTTCAATAGTATTATCATAATTTAACCCATTAAGCGCCTAGCCAAAAATTCAAGGAAAATTATTTATAAAAAGAACTTAAATATACAAGACATCAATTGATATTGACTGTGAGATATTTTATGGTAAACTCAACTCTTTGATAAGTATCGGCATACATGTACTTCAAAGTATTTTGTCTTCTATTAACTTTCGATGTCGCCATATTTTTCATTGAATTATTATAATCTTTTCAGATATGGATACTACACACATCTATCAGTAGTTTCTGGCAGTCACAATATTTATATGATTTAAAATTTAAATGAACAAAAGAATTTTGTAAAAATATTAATATTTTAATAAAAATAACTTAATGTGAAAATGTGAAATTTAATATGTTGAGCAAATTTTTATGAGTAAATGTTGTCAATAATATTTTCTGTTATGAATAAATATATTTACTTCTGTATTAATATACTGGCAAACGTTGGTAAGTAACCTAATCAACGAAAATGAGGTAAGTGCACAATGCAGTTGCTGGATCAAAATTGTGTATCTGAAATAATTCAGTAGGTGCAAGTATTATATGTATACCGGTTTGGCAAAGACATCAATTTACTTTATGGGTAATTATTAGTGATGTAGATTTATAGACATACAATTATCCCTGCTAGTTAATCCGTAACTTCTTTTTCACATGCATTATCAATTGATAAAAACATAAGTCGAATCAGAATTATTTATACAAAATTTAGTAAGACAAATAACATTATACAACAAACAATTGGTAAAATATATCATATTTATTGGAATATGGTACACTCATTTTTTTTTAATATAATGCCTTTCTATCTAGAATTGACACTAACTACATAGAACTGGTTAAAAGAAAATAATATAAAATATCGAGGAATGAGGGTTTATCTTAAAAGTTCAGTGTTTTATTTGCTGTTCAAACAGTAGTCAATTTTTTCCAACTTCACCCAGTAGGATACAGTGACAATGTTCCAGATAAACTTGATCAAAATTTATTTGGAGATAAACTCAAAGAAAATTTTAAACAAAATCGCTCATATCTGAAATCTTAAAATGATCAATGAAATATCAATATTTGATATCGACCTTTTGCCTGAATTAGGGTGTGAATCTTTCTGATGGCCGAGCAGAGTTTTTTTCGCTTATAGAAGCTGACAATGGGATAAAATATAACAAATATCTACGTACTCTATGTTGTAACTACTTCTAAGAGGGAAATTGAAAATTAGCATATCATAGTATAAGTTATCTCATTAATATATGACCACATCCTTATTATTATTATAAAATACATAGAAGTAACAAACCTTGTCCTGCAAAATTATCTAAAAGTTTTCCGGATGGTTCTTTGCCCTGCTGGGCCCAAGCTATAAGTGCCAAGCATTTGTACATCATCGGTCGGGTGATAGGTCCCATTCCCGGTCCGGACAACTCCCAAATCCTCTCTAAGTGGGAAGACTCGAGATTGGTTAACCGCAGCAGGGCTTGGAACACATCTCGGGCCACATGAGCGCCTGTCGGGGAGCATATATCGTAGATCTCTCGATAAGAAGGTGGAACAGATCCTTAAACAAAAAGAACATTTTTAAGTATTACTTGAAATAAGTTAATGTATATTTTTAAATTCCAACGAGTGTTAAGTTAATTCGATTTCACATTTGAATCACATATATCCTTATTCCACTATACCATCATTTATTACTTTAACACTACATTTTTCACGATACCGATTGATCAGCCCTCCGTGCGTACATGAAAAATGTCATGGGTCGATTCATTTGTCTTAATTTTGTAAGTTGATCCAGTTGGTAGTAAAATACAATCTATATATTTACATTTTAACCATTTCCCATTATATCAATGGCCTAGTTCAGGGTGGGGAACCTTTTAATTTCTATAGGCCACATTCATTTATCTGATTCAACATAACGCCGCAGTAAAGAAAACGTTGACACCCCCCCCTTTTTTCAACTGTCGAACATATAATGGGTTGATTATGCTCTTTTTCTAAGCGCTTGCCTATAATTTTTTGATCAAGTCAAAAAGCCGCATCAGAGTAGCCGAGATGCCGCATGCGGCTTTAAGACCACAGGTTCCCCTCCACTGGCCTAGTTCCTTTGAACGATACGTTAAAAACATAATGTTCTAAGTTATATAACCTGTTATATTTAAATACCTCCCTTCTATAACTCCACATAAGTGGAAATAGAAAAAATCACTAATTTTCTTTCGGTAGGCAGATGTTTGCATATGAAAATAAAGAAATATAAACAATCTTCTCTCAGTTTCACACAAATACAACACAAAATTTCGTTTTACAAGGTTGCCATAAATTTGAATTGAAATAATATAAATGACCAAATGATTCACTAAAAAGATGAAACAAATAATAATGGTCACTTTTTTGCAACTCGGTTTAGATTCATCAAAACTTTGGGCAGACATTATTTCGGAAATAATCAGTTTTGGAAAAGAGCCCCACTTTAGTCTCATTTGCCGATAGATAATATTACAAATCATTTCATTAAATTAAGCCCAACGAATATGGTACTACTTTAACACTGGAAGTAAAAAAAAAAAAAAGCAGCTGATGGGCTGATTCAAATTTATTTAGACGACCAAACGTGTAATTGCGTATCAAATGAATGAAGAGGCTTCTATAGAGAAAAGATTTTTTACTGCCCATATAATTGCAAAAAGTAACACACCATGTTCCAATGGACACTACGTTAAAAGATGTATTTCTTAGCCCTTTGCTTACTAAGAGATTAACCAAAATATGTGCGAAAAATATCAAAGGGTTAATTGACAATTTCTTATGTTTCGAAATGAATGAAGAAAATATATGTAGGTATATACTTTTTTTTTTTTTTTTGTTACCGATTAAATTAGCGATTTCCCTAGTGAGGCGTGGATCAATGTTTTTTAACCAGTGGTCCGCAAAGATTTTTGGGAGGGCCGCAAAAACTTAGTATGCATTTTTAAAAGCTTATCCGCAAAACATTTTTTGATTTTTTTGTGGTCTGCGGATGTAAAAAGCTTGAGAAACATTGGCGTGGACTGTTGCAAAGGGAGGCAAGATTAGCTTAAAATATTTATTTACCCTTTAAAACATGTATTCATTATGATATGAAATAAAGATTAGGGAGGCGTAGTAACATAAAGTTTGAAAACCACTGGATTAAATACAATATATGCTATACAATTAAAATAGTAAGATTAATATTTTTCATTGGTTGACTACGTGCATTATCGTTACATGCCACGAGGCGGATATGAAAAGCAAATTCCATTCCCAAGTCCCGTTTTAAAACAATTATACTTGCCACCGTTACGAAATTAGTATAAATAAAAATGGGTATGAGAAGGAAATTTAAGTAGGGTACGGGATCTAGCGATAGAAATTTGATAACCCCCAGTATTGTCCTAGCCTTATCCTCCTATAACTATTTTCTTTGAGAAATAGAGGTTGAGCAACTGAGTTAAGAAGTCATTCTCATAAAAAAACTTCTTTGAAGATAAGTACTCCATTAGATATTTGTATGATTCACATTGGGAGCAGACATGTAGTGCCGGAGCAACCTCTCATAGTCATGGAATGATGAATGAAGGCCCAGCAAAAAAGGGGGCTCAAATTTTTACATACTTAAAATAAAAATTGCATGGAGGTGCTTTGAGTGACGTTTGCATGAGTGGTCCAAATTTATAGTTATGCCACTGCAAACATGCTTAATAAAAATGTTAAATGTTTGATACTACATTGTTCTAAGTTTATCAATATTTAGTAATTGAACATTAATCAAATAAAATTATAAATTAAGCCATTGTTTTAGTCTAGGATCATGAAAATAAAAACCATTGAGCATGAATGCTTGCAAATCAAGTTATATAAGTTATTATGTTTAAATGTATTCGTTTTGGATATCTGCATGGTTTAAATAAATAGATTTTTGGAGAGTTGAAATTTTATTGATTTTTTTCCAAGATATAAATTGCAAGAAAAAGCAACATTTTGGGATGAATAACTAAAAACGTCGTTATATAGATTTAAGCATTTTTGCAAGAATGAGCATCGTATCATTGTAATTATTAACTTGATCGAAAAAAAATCATTCACAGTATAAATTATTGTAATATTTATTACAATTATATTCAAGCAGACCTCGTATAATTAAAAATATGCATATCAATTATCAAAACAGTTATTATTCAACAAAAGATTTATGTAAACTTCTAAAACAATATAAAAATGATTTCGTATAAAATAAACAATAAGATAATCGCAAAAAAAACACAAAACCTGTTATTTGAGTACGCATGCACTTAGAATGTCGTTAAAATGTGAGAAATCAACAGGTTATAAGCGACTCGTTTAAGTATTATCGAAAACTTTTGTGATTTTAAATAAAAAATAATAAAATCATGCAATGTACTTACCAACTGTCATATCTGTAGTCATTGCTGAATAATTGTAAAAATCAATTTCATTTAACGCTTATAAGTATTCTAAATAGTAGCGTTTCGAGAAACGTCACACATAACATTCGCAATCTGCAAATCTAAATAGTTATCAATTTCTAAACTATCGTTGGAAGAAACTTCGACAATTCCACAGCTGGAAAAAATAATATCACAGTTTATTCGGTTTTACACATTACTACGAATCACAACACGAATACTATTTACAAACTTATCAATTACTAAACTATTATTGCTCTCGAAACACAACCAACTCGCACGGGCACAATACCGTGAACAAGTCGTTAGGCCTGGGAAGGAGACGTGACGTGATGAGTTGATGACATTTCCAATAAAAAAAGTAACAGGAACTACGTCACGTTGCATGAAGTTTTTGTAAATAAGTGCATCGTTAGATTTATTTAACAATTCCACGTTGCCATTTTAGTTTTTAACAGTTAAATAATTACACAAAAGTACACGGTTGACATAACGCTACAATCGTGATAACTGATATATAATATAACATACGTAAAAACTGCAAAGCTACAAAATTCACGTGACAGAGCTGAACTATTTTTTATTATGTAAAAACAAAAACAATAATAAAAATTTCATATCTCATTGAAAATGTTCACCCAATTTTTCCGCTTGATTCACTTTTTAAAAACTTTGCCACCTTCTTTTACACTTCTTTTTCATTACATAAGAATATTATGTCGACCATATAATATGTAATATGATTGACTTTTGAGTAAGAATAAGACTATATAGTGGCGGATTATCCTATAAGCAAATAAATAACCCATATACTTTTGATCAAATTTTAACATATATTTATTATTTGACATGGAATTGTAAAAAAGTTAAGGTACAACCAATGTTATTCAAATAAGTTCCATATAGTCATTTAGGGAACTATGTGTTTGTTTCTAGATCGTATCTAAACTTTAAATTGAATATTTTTTCATTTTAAAGCAGTGGTCGGCAACCTACTACCCGCGGGTAATTGAATTACCCACTTCGCATTTTGAGTTACCCGACAAGAAATTATGATAATATTTATTTCATCAAATTACTTATTTAAGAAGACCAAGGAAACCTCCAATAACAATAGTATATGTGTGTTTTGTATTTACACATATATATCATGCAAATATATTATGTATTATGCATAAATATATGCATTGATATATTTCTTATTTTATTCATATTTGAATTATTTCATTTATTATATCACAAAATGATATTCAGTTTAAGTATGAAATATGACGACGGTGTTTTTTTTACATTGCCCACTAGATTGTTTACAACTTGAACTACGGCACTGCTACATAATTATTGACACTGGTACAATTGTAGATAATATTATTAAATTGTTATCTTTGTGCCAGGTACATTACCTAAATATATGTATAATTTTTCTCACGGTTAACTTTTAATGTATCACTGGCATTTTGTTAAATCTTTCATATTGCCAACCATACAATTCTATATGTTGTGGCATATAAAATTATACAGATCTAATAGATCTACAACAATACATCAATTGATCTGGAAAAATATATTTTTTTTAAATGTATATCTTTGCATTGGGCATTTGAATATTAATTTATTTAAAAAGGGGTGGACTGTTGACCTGTGATGAGTCAGGGAAATCGACTAGTCCAGGTGTAGGGAACCTGAAGCCTTTTTGCTACTCTGGTGCGGCCTTCTGGCCAATTCTGTAATTCTGTTAACTGTTGTAAATTCGTAAATTTCTGAGATTTTCGATGTCAAAATCCTTGGAAGACTTAAAAAAATCCCTAGTCAATGTTTACTGCAGCCTTATGTCGTCTCAGAAAAATGAATACAGACTTTAGATAAGAAACGGTTCCCCACCCCTGGTCTAGTCTCTTGACAATCGATCTGATTAAAAGCTTACTGTTTTTATTTGTTATTTTTACGCAATTTACCACATGTTCCGGTATTTTAAGTCGTCCCTGTTTCAGATACCTTGTTCCGTCGTCCTAAAAGTACCTTCCGGATCATCCGAATGTGTTTTTTTTATATGAATATAGACCTATACATAATTTTATTCAAGACTTAAAAAGTTTACCATCAAATTCGATTACCTGTCGTCCTGAAATATACCGTCGTCTAGCAATCTGGATTTTGCGAAATAAAACATTCCATTTTCTACAAATTCTCCTTTCCAATCTTGCCTTCTGGGGCGTTTCTTCGGGTCAAAATTTATTGGCACAATTTTTGATCCTTCTTCACGCCACCTTAATTTGAAACTTCTAAAATAATCAAAGTCTATTAAACGTGAGATTTTAAAAATCGGTTAGTATGAAATACCTTTAAAATGATATAGTCAAATAAGACTTGTGTCTGAAACCAGTAACTTTGCTTCGTGGACACGTACAAAATGTTAATCCTCAATAGATTAAATCAGACCTGGCCAACCCAAATTGCATCCCGGGCCGCATTGACGACCTAAAATTTTCCCAAGGGAAATTTAAATTTTAGGTCGATTTTTTAAAATTTTACAATCATGCAAACATTATACAAAAACACATTTTTTGTATTACAACTAATTTCATACTTATTTTCATTTCGTATTCATACATATATTTTTGTAAATACAATAAATAATTGGTAATCTGAAAGCATTTAATCAGAGTAATTGTGAAAAAAATAAAACACGCATTAAACCAAACAAAATAAAATCAGACACGTCAGCATAATCTATGCATTTCATGTTTTTCACGTAATTTTAAAAACATTATTCTTTTAAATTACGTAAATATGATTTTAAATACATTCTGAATTACCCGTAATTAAAAAAATACATTATTCGTCTTATTAAACCGCGGGCCGCGGGTTGGACAGACCTGGATTAATAAAGTTTCAAAATCTCAGCAGAGCATTGCGTTTAAAGATGCACACTAGGAATAATGCGTGTCGACAGCAAAACATACTCGTACATACACACAAGCAAATATATTATAAGACCCGACACTGTTTAAAAAAAATCTCAAATATCCAAAAAAAAACAAATATCATAAGACAAATTTGAATCGTTAAAATTATGTACATTCACACAAATTTTGTCACCAACGACCCGTGTTTCGCCTTTCGGCATCTTCAGGCGTTCAAGTGCACGGATGAACTTCAACTGGTGCTTAGTAAATGAATGTTTCATGTTTATATAATAAATAAATGTATCATTGAATTTAAAGCGTTTAAAGCTATTGCTGGCGAAAAGGATTAGCCCATGGGAATGCCCACAGATTTGAATGGTGAGTAGTTGAGTAGGTGAGTGATCATAAGACAAGCGATTTAGCATCTGATTACATTTTAAGCTTAGGATAACTTCATAAGAATTAGATAAAATACCAATATAATAAGCTGTACAAGAATAATTGTCAATAAGTACCTATTTAAAACTATTTTGGCATCAGGTTGTCATCATATGATAAAACGGGTTTCTTTTTACGTTCTTACTTATAAAATAGAAACAATTTACTAACAGATTATCAATATGATAGTTCTGACCAGTGCTTTTTTAAGGTACCGTAACTAATTTTTTCTCGGAAGCCTTTTCTTCCTCTGAGTGACCACCTATCAACTTATTTTTAAAGATAGAAAAGTCTCAAAGGTGCTAATGAGTTTGATGAACAAATATGACAAAACTGTTGTGGATGGAATCCGCGTGTTACAAAAAGTGCACTACATGAAGCATTCAACACCTAGTTCTGATCACCGAGTAACTCTATGGATCTGGTATTGTTTTGTTTTATGATACCTATACATTTATGAGTGCTGCGATACCCGGTACATCAAATTTAAAACGAACCAAAGATAATTTCAAACAACCAATGGTTTCCATGAAAAAAATCAAATGTTTTCACCAGGGCTGTGGAGTCGTGTAAAAAAAGACGACTCCTACTCCGACTCCAGCTTTAAAATAATTAACGACTCCGACTCCGAGGAATTTTTTCAATAATTTAATTTTAACTTACATATATGTACACCATCAGACCATCTTTAGTCAGCCAAGCATGAAATGACAACACTTTGGATAATTTTGTTTGAATACACATAATTAAATATATTTTTCAAAAAACATCGAGCCGCTTATTTTTCACGGCTCCGACTCCAGCCAAAATACCGCGACTCCAAGACTCCGACTCCACAGCCCTGGTTTTCACAGCAAAATAAAATATTACTAATATTGATATGGAACATGAAAAACGCCTAAAAAATGCCTAAAAGTGCCGGAACGCTGTTCCACCTCGGCACATGGGAAAAAACCACTGATTCTAACTATCAACAATATTCGACAACTCTTTTCCCATTCTATAACTAATTTAATAACTATCTTAAATCTATTACATTTCATTTTGTTTAGGTTTTTTCTGATTGCTTTGAAGCATTCGTAATATTATGCATAATATACATATCACATACGACATAATTTCAATGCAGCAATGGATTTAACGCGTTTAATTATGATGAAGGTATGACTCATCGATCAAACAATGCATTACAGAAGAGAAGTTGGACTATTGGTTGATAGAGATACTAGTAAGTAGAAGATTTCAATAATTAGCCATATGGACAAAAACTTTTCCCTGTTCAAACAGTACACCATTGTGAGTGTATCAATGTATGTATAAAACCAAACAAATTTAATAATAAATGATACGTACATAAATAAGCGTTGCCCTCCGCATATGCGTCTGGCATGCTTAACTATTCAACTTAACTCAATGTCCGTGAGAAGAATTAGGTTGCATAGAAGAGCAAGGGATTGTAAATTGATTTAAAGTCTTCCATCAAAGTTTTTTTGACGTTTATTGTATTACGGAAAAACAATAATGACATAATGCAAGTCTCAAGTCTCAGCAGAGATAAATTTTCGTGGTTTGATTGAGTGCTGCCTTATAAACAATTGTGTATGGAAATTACCCTATGTTGAAAAGAATAAAAAAGTGCCGCAGGCGAAGTGTAATTTATCGCACTCGTTTTGTATTGCGTATTTGGAGATGTATCCTTATCGTATACATATCGACTGTGGAAAGGAAAAAAGACGTAACTCACAGTTTTTACAAAACAGCTTTTTTTCAATAATCACAATGTAAACAGTATGATATTCGTTCTATCAAAAGGATGTAAGCTAAAAATGATAAATTAGTATCAAAATTTTGCTTTTAACCACTCTAAAGCTAACAACCCACCGGTGTGTCACATACCTACTAACCACACGCTACCCACCAGTGTGTTCTCTTTATTACGACGTCAATATTTTTTAGAGTTTGCATCATTGAAAAAGGGTCCGACATCTGATGACTGAAATGAATATTAAGTTTTCTTTTATTAGTTTTTAGAAAATTGCTAGCTTACAGGACAAAAAACGTTGTTTTCTTCTAGCTGTTAACGGGTTAAGCTTGAAAAAAGAAGAGCATGTAAAAATTGCAACCAGGAAAAAAGATTTAAAAAAAAGTTTTTCTTCAAAAATGTATAAAATTAAAATGAGTTTGAGTCAATTCAACACCATTTTATAAGTCTCCGTGCACGGATGTATATATTTCATAATTTGTCTTTGGCCCATATCAACAAAAAACGTCTTTTGATGATTTTGGGCCAAAGGCAAATTATAAAATATATACAACCTTGAAGTGCGTGGAGACTGATTGGATATATATTTATATATATTGAATATAAACTGGTTTTTAATCGACTTAATCTGATATTAATTTAATATATTTAAAAAAAACTCTATTTTAGGACTTTTTCCTAATGGCAATTTCCACAGGCCCTTCTTATTTCAAACTTAGGAGCTAAATACTAATTCGACATTTTTAGCTTACGTCCTTTTGTTACGTCCTAAGTTGTATACGTTGTGATTATTGAAAAAAGCTTTTTTGAAAAAACTGTGGATTACGTCTTTTTTCTTTTCTACAGTCAATATGTGATGCAACGCACACACACATTCTCCCTCTCTGTAGCTGCGCATGCCTAGTGTGTGTATATAGTATGTTTTGGAATAATTTTAGCTGGCGACATGCCACCTACCAGTGTATAATATAACTATAATAGTATTTCAGTAAAATTGGAAATACGATATTTTCATTTAAAGTTAAGCTGAGCTTTTTTAAGTAATCAAAATACTTAAGAAATTAGGTCTACAGTTTTTTTAAATGTTATAATGTGTATGCAACGCATTATATTAAATGGTAATCGTATAAGTAGCGGAAAAATGAAGTACGCTAGTGCATAAATAATTCAATTTCAAAAGTGGCGGTTGACAAGTGTCTCACAATTTTGAAGTCGTCATTTTCAGCTTTGAAGTTGTAAATGTATTGGCTGAAAGTGCAATAGATACTGGTAAAATACTTTTTCAATGAAAATAAACAAGTGACACGTGCACAAAAACTTCATTCAATAATATGTTCTTCCCTGTTGAAAGGGGTTGGTCCAGCGGTGGGCTGTCAATGTCTTAACAAGGGGCTCGGTAAATGTTATCCATTTTTTTATCCATGTCCGCTCCCTATGTCGAGTATATGGCCTTATAACGAAAGTTATTTTTCTACGAAAACTGCTTGTTACTTAGTCGCTCTACCTCTCTTTTCCAAAGAGAGTAGTAGGGATAAAATGATAAGCATAAGACAGGACTAGTGATTAACTAATAGTAGCGCCCAGTTGAATTGAAGAATCGGAAGAGTGGGAGGCAATCTTAAGACATCACAAACACCCATTCCTTCGAACAGAAAATAGATAAATCGATCGAAAAAATGTTTATTCGTATTGGGACTCACGGACACCCACAACGATAAATAAAAAAATGAAACAACTAATTTTAAAATTTATCCA
This sequence comes from Himalopsyche anomala, assembly GCA_031772345.1. NCBI lineage: Eukaryota > Metazoa > Arthropoda > Insecta > Trichoptera > Rhyacophilidae > Himalopsyche > Himalopsyche anomala. Next base: position 15,406,871 of record CM062840.1, read on the forward strand.
TCTACAGAAATTGCAGTTTTGTGATGATTTGATATAAAACGAATGAATTCCTTATCTTAAGAAGGGGCTCGCCGGCCGCGCCAAAGTTTAACAAGGGGCTCGCGCGAGCCCCCCCCCCCCCGAACCCCCTCCAGCTCATCCCTGGGTAGGTCTCAGAAGTATCAATTGCCTTTGGCCGCGCATTTTATCTTAATGGCTATTTAAGTAAGTAATTTAACTGTGACTACCACTGAGTACTAAAAAAAACACTAAGAATAAAAGTAAATAAAGATTTTGATTTAAAATGTTTTGATAATATTATCGCAAAAAAAAATAATGAATGTAAATTCTCTTCGTTTACAGAAAAAATCTGATTATGGTCCTGTTCTGCGTGTAACCTTTTCGCTTGAAACAATTTTATGTTATTATTCAATAAAATTTGTACTAACCTTGTAACAGAAAAAACGCACTGAGTCTCACGGTGTAGAGCTAAAGCAAACGCCTGACGCAAATATTCCGGTTTAATAAATGGCGAGGTGCATTGAATCAATGCTAGTATTTTAACATCTTTGTGGTGTTGCAGGAATTCTTGGACAGCAAATATTGATGACGCGGTATCCGTAGCACTTTCGTCTGACCTTCGGTGTACAAACGCTCCCCCTGCAATAATATCACATTTAATACGAACCTGTTTGTAGTCGTTTACAACTTTATAATAATTGAAACCAACAACTGATTTGAATTCAAACAAACATGCGCCAACGAGGACTGTGGAGTCGGAGTCGTGATGTATGGTTTTCGCAGTCGATGACAAGACATTTATTTTGCATAGGGATCGTTTTTACATTGGAAATTCGTATTTATTTATTTGTAATCTAATAAGGCTGCATACAAGACAATTTTATTAATTATATAATTCGACTGTGGAAAGGAAAAAGGACGAAAACCACAGTTTTTTCAAAACAGCTTTTTTCGATAATCACAATGTATCAAACTTGATACGTTATTTAAAAAGGATGCAAGCTGCAAATGACAAATTAGTATCTAAATTTAGCTTTTAAGTTTGAAAAAGATGACCTTGTAAAAAATTAAAACCATGAAAAAAGACTGAAATAAAGGTTTTTCCAAGACAATTTCTTTAATTAATATTAGATTATGTCAATTAAGCATCAGTTTAGAAGTCTCCGTGCACTTCAAGGTTGTGTATAATTCATAATTTGCATATGGCCCAAAATCATCAAAACACATTTTTTGCGCCTCCTGTAAAAATTGATATGTGTGGGTTACTTCATTTTTCCTTTCCACAGTCGATATGCATTTTTTTGACGAAGGGTACTCGGTATTACGAAAATTATAGAAGGGGTACAAATATGTCAAAAGTTTGGGAAACACTGGCTTATAGAGTAATCCTCCACTGATAATAAAGCTTTTCATACAAAATTCAATTTCTTCCCCATGACACTAAAAATTCTCCGCGTAACAATGATCAATAAAAAAAAAGTATCTCATAGTATGTATACTAAAATTCAATAAAATGTTGAACTATATTCATTTACAATATTTTGTATAATATGTTAAATGTATCTTTAAAATGGAACAGTTTTCCGTAACAGGTAAATAAAGCGTAATCATTTTCATTCTCACATGTCCGCATGTCCTGTTGAGTGATCGCATAATTATAAGAATCTTTACATGTGTGTAATAATCACGTGGGCTTATTTATAATGAAATCACGTTCTACGATGAACTGACTAACCTAGTTGGGTCATAATAAGTGACTATTTTCCTGTTCATTTTAATAAATAAATTTATCTGGTATTCTTGCCGATATCGCCGAACTAATGAATATTGAATGAAAATAATTAAAACCAAAAGCTTGTTTTTAACTTTTCCTCAATTTTAATTCATAGTTTGGTCAACATTTCTGGGAAGCTCGTTTCTTCAAACAAACATATTATTCATTTTTACTATGTACACAATTATTTCTCAAATACTCACAAAAAGAAGGTAATTGATGTATGTTTATAAAATATAACTAACTTTATACGATTTCATTCGGGAAATTTCCATTGAACTTTATATCGTCACACAGGGCCGTAGCTAATGGCTGGTGAATAGGGCGATCGCACTGGGCGCCGAGGAACAAAGAAGGTGCAAAAGCAATGCCAATAAAATTAAGAAAAATACAAGATTTACGTATAGTTGATTTTTATTTTAATAGACTTGTATTGTATTCACATATTAGTAAAAAAGTATTTAGTGAATAATATAAGAAAGTATATTATATTTATTTAAGATCTTTTAAAAAATATGACCCGAACTGGTGAAGCATAAAAAAGTTGTTGGGATCGGTACATACACAGATATAAAAATATTTCTAGGTAATAGTTTTTCTTACGAAACTTCTCAGCGGAGTAAAACACATGCCAATCTTAGGAATACAAACTATAGTATAATATGTTAAATGTATCTTTAAAATATAACAGTTTTCCGTAACAGGTACATGAAGCGTAATCATTTTCATTCTCACATGTCCGCATATCCTGTCGAGTGATCACACAATTATAAGAATCTTTACATGTGTCTAATAATCACGTGGGCTTATTTATAATGAAATCACGTTCTACGATGAACTGACTAACCTAGTTGGGTCATAATAAGTGACTATTTTCCTGTTCATTTTAATAAATAAATTTATCTGGTATTCTTGCCGATATCGCCGAACTAATGAATATTGAATGAAAATAATTAAAACCAAAAGCTTGTTTTTAACTTTTCCTCAATTTTAATTCATAGTTTGGTCAACATTTCTGGGAAGCTCGTTTCTTCAAACAAACATATTATTCATTTTTACTATGTACACAATTATTTCTCAAATACTCACAAAAAGAAGGTAATTGATGTATGTTTATAAAATATAACTAACTTTATACGATTTCATTCGGGAAATTTCCATTGAACTTTATATCGTCACACAGGGCCGTAGCTAATGGCTGGTGAATAGGGCGATCGCACTGGGCGCCGAGGAACAAAGAAGGTGCAAAAGCAATGCCAATAAAATTAAGAAAAATACAAGATTTACGTATAGTTGATTTTTATTTTAATAGACTTGTATTGTATTCACATATTAGTAAAAAAGTATTTAGTGAATAATATAAGAAAGTATATTATATTTATTTAAGATCTTTTAAAAAATATAACCCGAACTGGTGAAGCATAAAAAAGTTGTTGGGATCGGTACATACACAGATATAAAAATATTTCTAGGTAATAGTTTTTCTTACGAAACTTCTCAGCGGAGTAAAACACATGCCAATCTTAGGAATACAAACTATAGTACTTAGAACCGTTTGATTTAGTTTTAAAAATAAATTATCTCTCATTGACCAGCTTAGCAATCAAATCAGGGCTGGATTAGCACAAGCACGCTAAGCACGTGCTTAACGTGCCAGATATCTAATTATTATATATTTCTTTAAATCGATTTTCGATTTGTTGCCAACACAATAATATTAATAACATCCAAGAATCACCACTTTTAAAAGACTTAATTTAGAGCTTATTTTAAAATATATACTTTTGTTGACATGTAATCGATTGTTTTTTTTTTGTAAATAAAATAGTAATAATATGAGAAACATTGCATTAAAAAATACCAAGTTTGTAATAAAATAGTAATAATATGAGAAACATTGCATTAAAAAATACCAAGTTTGTGTGACGTGATTTATATATAAAAAATATATGTATATATATATATATAAATACCTTACCCTTTTCTGCCTCTTCAGCAATCAATTGGTGATCTGTGGACACCCATACAGAATCAAAGAGATTGGTAGCAAATATGGCATCCAACGATCGTCGTATAAGTGGTATCCCTCCGACATGAGCGATATTTTTTAACTTCACCCCCTTCGATCCGCCTCTGGCCAATATTAAGGCTGTTATGTTATTGCTTTCTTCGGGATTACCTTGACTAGACTTATCTTCATTTGAAATGTCTCCACTGAATATAAAATACCAATTTATTTATCAGTTAATTTACTTAAAAGCATTTTGTACGTCATAAATTTTGTAAAAAGTCATATTTTGGTATAGTATTTGTTATTCATCGAAACCTATTTGAAACGCTTATTATAAAGTTAATGCGATTCTTTTGTTTTTGTTTTACAGAAGATAGTAATAAAACATCGGATATTATATCTGTTTGCATTATCGACGCTGTCTTTCCGATAAATAATCCATAGTAAAGAAAATAATATTGTGGCTAGAAGCTTATGAGAATCATCGTCATTTATAATCATTTACATTCTCTGGCGTTGCCTCTAATCTATTCGGGTTGCGTGCAATTGTTTTTTATGATGTACTACAATTGTAACTATGAAGCTTGCTTACAATAGTTTGATGTCGTATATATAGCGTTGAAATAAAAATTGAAAATAAGCAAGTGATTACTATACGAAATATCGTATATTAATCAAATATTTATTCTCGAAAATATAAAGCTAGCGTAATTAAACATTTGATTACTGATTCAGAAACATTATAATTGAAATAAAAACTCCAATGTTCCTGTGTTCCTGTGTTCAATGTCTTTCCTCATTCATTCAAATAATTATAAAAGCTTGGTGTTCTTTATCATTCTAATTGCAAAATAATATGTAATATTGAATGTCATTTATGCAAATAACAGTAATTTATGTGCATATCACATAATGTGACCAATTTGAGCGATAATAATCACGTTCAGTATTTATGTATGTAAGAAAAACAGTTTTCTCATTTGATCAATTTGTTAAAAAAATCTTATAATTAGATACATTTATGAACTGTTAGTCGATCAACATATTTGCGCAACATTTATTTTTTATTTTTCTCGTGAAATTTTAAATTACCTTACCTATTTGGGTAAATATCTTCACACTTTTCATTTACACGCGAACAAACACCGAAAACCAATAAACTTAAACACACGATAATTATAACTGGCAACACTGATATAGAAAACATTTTTACATTTGCTAGATAAATTTACTTTAGTAATAACATGAATAAATGCAAATTCTTTGGAAAAAAATACTTGACAGTGTTCATCTCACTGTGTGGATTGGTGTGTTCTAACTTAAAAAGCTTTACCCATTTAATTTGCAGGATGCAATAAATTTAATATAACTACTTGTCCGGAATCTATATAGCGCACATCATTTTTTCATCCTCGGAAGATACATACATATATCAAATATGACTATTTTGAGTTTCAGATCAGTAGGTAACTGCTTTATGAAATTGTTCAAATGATCATAATCAAATGTGACAAAGATTTTGTATTTAAAAAAATATATATTACGATCATTTACATTGATCATCTCAATATGAGCTGTCTTGGGAGAACGGTTTGTTATTCAGTCTCTCAGTCTCCCTTTTTCGGATAATGTGAAGATAAAAAGATTGGGAGAACAGATCGCTTTCTCCACCCCCAGTTTTAGGATCGGGTGGGTGGAAAAAAACGGAAATGGAAATACCAATCCACAGGGCTTTTTTTACCCTGTAACGCGGCGGAACGGCGTTCCGGCAACTTTTTTTCTCGAAATTTTAATAAATGTTTAATTTTATTGTTTCTATTTTAAAATATGTATATTTTGTTTTTTTTTCTATGCATTATATGAAAAGCCGTCATTAATTCTACCAAAATGATATTCGAATATATAATAAATAATATAACTTCTTTGAAAATACTCGAAAAAATGCGTTCCGGCACCTTTTTTTTCAAAAAAAAGCACTGCCAATCCATAAATCGACTGAAAAACGAAAGTACGAAATATTCTTTTCAAGTATTAAAACCTATCGACGCCGCAACTCAATAGGATGAATGTTCAAAAGTGTTGACTACTCGGCTACAGGATCGGAAAACAATTTTTATAAAAAAATATACAGTTTCTTAAATTTTATTTATTTACTTAATTCGTAGCAACAAAAAAAAGGTTTCATTTTTTAGTTATCTTCGTTTGATCTGCACCAACTTATGCGGACAGTGGCGTGCTCAACTTGAAATAACATTACTCAACACTGTAGAACATAAGTTTCACATATCAAATTTTAGATCCTTTTTCGATGCAGAAAACCTAAAGCCCTCTTCATTTTTCATTTTATAAGATAAGAATAAGAATCAATGTCTAATTTATTGTGAAAATTAAATGTTCTAGTTAGTCCGAAGATGCTTCTCAAAAAGAAGAAACACAGGGCAAACCTTATTATACAGCTGTGGAACTACAAAGTTATTTATTTATTTTTTCAAAATTTTCTGTTTTAGACTGATAGAGATAAGGTTTATTTGGTATCCATCTTAACCTAGTGTTCTTGTAGGAAGCTTTTTTATTAACTCTTAGATGCGATGAGGGAACTGAAAGCTTTCCAGTAGAACTTTGTTCTAAAATTGTATTCTGTTTCGTATTCACATTAACATTATGAAATATTCTTCATTCTTCTTTGACAATATTCGTTCCTTATGTGGAGCATATGACTGTCACGCGGCTCCTCCATCTTTCCCTGTCTCCCGCCAATTGCTGTGCTTCCTCCCATGACATGCCAGCATCCCTCAGTTTCGCCGAGTACATCCGGATAGTACCCGACGGTCGTCCGGGACGCCGAAATCCCACCAGTCGAAAGAAGAGGCAGGCAGGATTGAGGTTTTCCGGAGGCATCCGCAGCACGTGACCCAGCCAGTTCCGACGTCTCTCCATAAGCAAAATATAACAAGCCTATAAATATATGAGCTAACAATGACGACGTAAGCACTGACTGGATGACGTTCACAGTCTCTCCAAACTATAAAAACACTCTTATAAGTAAAAGCTTAATAGTCAAGCTCAGCAATACGAGGAAGACTTTAAAAAATGTTATGAATGAATCTGTTATTAAATTTTGTATGCAAAAAGGAGGAAGACTGAAAATATTCACTATAGTCTCGAGCTCCTACTGCATTTGGAGAGTATACACCAACAGGTTACGCCACTGAACAAAAGGTCGATGGCACTGTTATGAAATTTTGCCGTCAGGGGCTGTTAGATGTCATAATAATAAATATAATAAATCGTTTATGGAAGCAGCAAATTTGAATGTGGTTTGCTATCTGTGCAGTAGCGAATTAAGCACATGGGAGACCTCAGGCGCAATAAAATTTGGAGACCTTGTTTTTTGGATAGCATAAAAACGTCTGAAAACTCCAGTTAAAGTGTATAGAAATCTGGACAAAAAGTACATGGCTTATAATATTTAAGCTATTTTTGAGGCCGCAAGCGCGCGCCTCATTTTCTTAAAGGTTTATCTGCCACTGTATCTGAGCCTTATCAATAAAGCAAAATTTATTATAAACTGACTTTTTTGACAGGGTTCGTGGTCGAATGGTTTTGGTTACGGATCTCTCATGTTTGAATCCCAGAACGGGCAGTTTCATATTTTGATTTTTCCAGGGCTGTGGAGTCGGAGTCGCAGAAAATGAGCGGCTCGTTTTTTTTTTGAAAAATATATTTAATGATGCGTATTTAAACAAAATAAAACAGCAAGTGGGATGCGCCACTTGCTACGCTACTGGATACATCAATCAATGCAATGCGAATATTAAGCAAATTTGTCTGGGTTCGCTTAGTACCTAATCGCTTCTCAATCCTATTTTCGACGTTTCTGTACTTGAGTGTTAAAATCATAATATTGCTGATTCATTAAAAAATAGTAACCAAATTAATAGATATGTTTTGACAATTTATTACAAATTGTAATTTACCTTAGTTTACCTTACCTGTCTTTGAGTGTGAAAATCCATATTCTAAAATGATTATCAGATAATTTTAAATAAAATTACAAAGATTTCTTTTCAAATTTCAAGATATAATATGAGAATATAATCAACTGCAATATGTATTTCGACCATTCGCCATCATGCTACACTACTATTTTAACCGCGTGCATCACTCAGCATATTGCAGTCTTCCGGATCATTATATACCTTCAATTTCTTTGGAGGACCTTATTGTAGATACCCTAAAATTTCCACTGCTGGACCTTCTAAAACACTTACAAAGCTAAAAACTTTATTTAAAAAATCTTAATGTAGATTAAATTGTTGACATTAAAGTATTACACAATCGACTTTTCACGATTTCACTGACTTCTTATTTTTTCTCTCCGACCGTTCTGTAGACAAACATGACGTACAGGTAAGGGAAATTTCTGCTATATTTTCTACTTTCTTTTGAGATTTATTTTCCATGCGATTATTTGATACGTTGCTTCTGGTGCGCGCTTCATTTGATATCCTCTCAGTTCTTGAACGCTTATCACTTCTCCGGGGATATTTACTGTGCACAGATTTCGGCGACGAATTTATTGAGAGATCCCGTTGGGTGATTCGGTTATCATATGCATTTGTATTAAAAACATGATCGCTGCCAACCGCTTCCTGTCGAAGACTTTCGCCGCTCTTTCCCACATCCGCTTCTGCTGCAAGATTACTTTCCGAAGAATGTGAACTATGTTTATCTCCCAGATTTTTTTTTGTTTTTTCTTCATGTTCATTAAATCTTTCCACTTTTGCAGATATATTATAGTGTGGTGTTTGTGTTGTTATATCTTCGTCAGATATGTGCAGCGCTTCTAATTTTCTAAATCTGTCTGCTATTTGATGATGAATTGCATCGCGGTGCTTTGCGCCTTCTCCAAGAGCTTCCATGTCGTCCAACCATTCCGTTCGCTCTTTTATTTGAGAGAGAACTAAAACCAGTAAAGAAGGACATTTGTTATACGCTGGACTAAGAAAACTCACTTACATTCTACTATACATGAATAATTACAAAGAAAGTAATATATAGACATAAATTACATTGCTTTTAAGACTTCAGTGAATCAATGCACTGGTGCAGTGGTCGGCAAACTGCGGCTTGCGAGATACGTGTGGCTCTTTGCCCCCTTGAGTGTGGCTCTTTCGCAAAATATCACATACAGTGCGATTGAAACTTCGTCTCCCGCGCGCAGAAGTCGGTTTTCGGTATTAAAACTCAGTTGGAAAGGGCGATCTCAGCGAACGATCAGATTAAGGACTTTCTAAGCAAACGCCAGCTTAGGAGTACCCTAATCAAGTTAATTGCAATGTATGTACTTATATACAGGGCCGGCGCCACCATACAGGTGAAATAGGCAACCGCCTAGGGCGCAAACCATTAGGGGGCGCATAAATGGAGTATGAAAATTATTTTGATGTACTCTAAAAATAATAAAAATAGTAGTACATTTTATTTTATTTCATGTTTTATTTTTCGTTGTAGTTAACTATGTATCGTATTCTATATGATTTGAAAAAAGAGAGGTTGAGCTACCAAGTAACAAGCAGTTCACGAAGAATTTTTTTTGTTGAGATACCGCCATTAGAAGGCCATATGTTCCACGTTAGGAGCGAATATGGGTATATACATATAAAAAAATCTAATGATCGTGAATTGTTTGTTTTTCATTATTTCAAAAAAAATGGGATAATTTGTTAAAAAGAGACGCGCCAATAACCTCCGCCTAAGGCGCCAAATAGCCTCGCGTCGGAACTGCCTATATAGTTTGAGTATAAAAAAAATGGCTCTCCAAAAAAAATCGATCGTTGTATAGTTGATATTTGGCTCAGTTGACTAATGAGTTTGCAAATATGGCAAACTCTGAATCACAACGAATCTTAATGGCTTAGCAAATATAACAAAACGTGTTAAAATTCCAATTATACAGACCAAAAAAATCCTTATTAAGTGTTTAGTTTTTTGCAGATGCAATGTGACTCGTGTAAGCTTAAGTTAAGCTTCTCGTTCGTGTACTAGAGCAGCGGTCACCAAACTACGGTTCGCAGACTGAAACCGGCTCTCTAAAGATTATCAACATGCCCATTTTTTGTTATATTTAAATATTTCATACATACGAAACGTTAATTTTATAAAACTTCAAATGGGACTCTACCAATAATATTTCTCATCCCCCTAACCAGTGTTTACAAAAATTCAAATTTTGGTGACCCCTGTTCTAGATCGTCAACTATCAATATCCACTCAAGGTTTTAAAATGTTTATATTTAATAAAATAAAACTGCCGAGTGGAAGCACAATATGTCATAATCATTCTTAAAAATATATTAGTTTTTAGTTAATAGGGAATATCAGCAAAAGTTTCTCGACCATTTCTCTAAGAATTTCATAAGCCGTTTAACTCCTGTTCAATTCAAGCTTTTGCGTGTACATAAGGCTAGGTTGGTTTGTGTATAATGTCAACTATTATCACTTACGATCATGCATTAAATCTTTTTTGTCTGGCAGCTGTTTCTTCTGCACCTTTTTTCTATTGTCATTGAAATTAATATTGTACCCACTGATGTCGAGATGTCTACCGAATTCCATTATTTCCTGCAGACGAAGCTTAACAATTTCTCTATCTTCATTGCGTTGATTGGGTCGGTATCTAACAAAAAATTTAAATATTATTAAATGGAGTCTATGGAGATATTGCAATAATTGCAAGCCATACATAACTTGACGATAATAGAAGAAAAGTATTTATTATAATGAAAAATTTAAGAGAGGCCGACCGACTCCTAAATAATAAAAATATATAAAATCTGCCCAAAAAGTGTATGGGTTATACAATAAATGTCATTTTTGAGGCCCCTCGCTTCGAAAGCCCCAAGGGCGCGTCTCATTCGCCTATGCGGTAATCCGCCACTGGTTAATGGACTTCTTTTTTTTCACAAACATTGATAGTGCATTTTTCGTCAAAGTATTTTGTTCATTGATTGTTTAAACCTTTCTCTTTCAAAATCACCAGATCCAATGATGGCGGAATACGAACGTCTACGCGAGGTCCTGGGACGAACGGTATGCACAGTAGACGCTGCACTCCGACCTCGAGGCTCGTCGTGCTTGACCTCTGAGAGAGAGCTTCCTGATCTTAAACACCAATCTACCCGTTTCCTCTGCATCAGAGTCAGTTTGGACTCTTCCATTAGCACTAAAAGAGAAATAGTCCAATGTTTCACGAATATGTTTTATATTTGTATCCTCAAACTATTATTTACCACACGGCCACCCCCAGAGAAGAGTTTGGAGGCAACCAACGATCGCAACTTTTCTTTTTTATACGGGTTAATTAATTGTTTCATTTTATAATGATTATCGACTTCAAATTAAATTACCATCTTCAGGCATATTTTCTGGATTCGCCAGTGCTGTTACTGATATACATATGTATTTAAGTTATTATTCCATATAAAACTCATTTTTGATTTTTTAAGACTTGTGCCTTTTTCTTTTCGCGCACAGATTTATACATCATATGAAGTGTACAAGTTACTTTAAAAAAAGAGATTTTAAGCAATAAGTGTGCGCAATAGAACCATACTACTACATTCATTCATTGTATAGTTGTAAAAAGTAGTCTTCCGCAATGATATCCTAAATGCCTTCAATGCTAATTAAAATGTGGAATATATAAAATACATGTGGGATATAGGCATCATTATATCATAAACATCATATCCATAGATAAAATTTCCTGCAATCGACGAAAATTATAAATAATACTACCTTCTTACCTTTCATTAATTCTTGTGTTTCGGGAGTATACGTTACTTTATGGTTATGGAATATTCCTCCCTGTGGTATTCTTTTACTTGGCCACTCCAAGGGAATACATCCTTTTTCATCCATCCTATAGGAACCTTAGTTGCAAGAACTATTTTTAATAATTCAGCTCTAAAATAATTGTTGAATGTAAGTATTTAATTCGGATTGTATTTTGTTTTAATTTGTAGAGATTTATTCAAATTGAAATACTGCAAATCGGTAGATAAATCACATTAAAGTGGCGTAGAAATTTCAATAATAATTTTGATTTGGAATTTTCTGCCAAGAGAAACAAAAGATTATAAGAAATTTGTTAAATCGTTAAAATAGTGATGAAAAACTCAGTTCAAAACGACTACCGCGACAAATGAAACGGCTGTTTTCTGAACTATTAAAATATTTTTCGTAATGAATTTATTTTCCTTTCTTTTGTAATACTGTTGTATAAAATATTGTTCGACATATTGTTTAATATAAATAAATACTTTATATATTTTTTTTAAATAAAGGTTTATACAGTGAAGGTTGTTTGTAAATAGTATTTATTATAATTTATATTACTCAAATAATGTATTATAGCTTTATATTATATATTTATTGAGCCCACTTTAATAAGCCGTAATATACGTAAGTAGTTCAGAGTAAGCAAAATCGCCATAAAAATGACTTGATGGACAAAATACATTTTAAAGTCAAGTAAAAACATGAAATATTTGTTTACAGCTATCAGATGGAATAATTTCCAACAATCTTTGCAATGTTATTACTTATTGAAGTAGCTTTTTACGAAAAGCAGTTGATTGCTCCTATAGTAGTGCATCAATAATATAATGAGCAATTTTAATCACAAATAATTTTATACTATGGCAACAAAGACAATACTAGTGGCAACCTTAAATAGCTGTCAGTTATTGCGGTCTTACACTACATTTCGTAATTCAACATTCGAAAAATTCAAATTCAAATTTAAAATGATTACTATTTCTCTACTCGGCGTTCGCAATATTGTCATGAGGTAAATATTCCAGAAATAGTCATCCAACGATTATTCTGCGATACATATATATTAATATGCGTTTTTTTATGGTTAGGATAAATTTGACGATATACTATATTTTTAAAATCAATATTGTTTTATATAATTCCTGTACATACAAATACAAACAAATACATACTGATAGAAAAATAAATAATTATTGGTCTTTATTTTTAGGTTAACCTATTTTCAAAAATTTCGCATATACCGTCATCAATCGATTCTTTTCTCTTGTTTTCACTGACCCATGTTCATCTTATTTTTAGATCTGCTTGCGCATCATGTAGATATAAAGGCAGGACGCTATTTTCTCGATCAATGGCAACAGATACGGTGGCAGATATAAAAAATAAACCTATTGAATTTTTATCCAGCCCAGCAGCTAAGATGGGTGTTCGACAAACCCATAGAAATGATACTGACATGCTATGGTACCAGCCCTATGTTGTCAGCTTGAGCTTAGCAGTTTTTCTCATATATTTTTGCGTTTTGCGAGAAGAAAATGATATTGATGAGCTGTTAAGTAAGGATTTGACTGAGACTCTTCCAGGATTTGAGAAAACACAATTGCTTCAAGCTTATGATTATCAGAAGCAAAATGGAATGGACGTGTCCATGATAGAAAAAAGACTTAAAGAGATTATCTTGGAAGAAAAGACAAATTCTAAAAAACAAGTATAATATATATATAAAAAGGCCTCTCATGAAAAATGTAAAGCTCTTGGCAACCGATAATGCTGAGGTTCACTTGTTCCAAAACCGCAGAATAGAAATAATCGTTTACTTCTCATAATCGTTAATATCTAACCATTAAGATTAAAAATCATAAAAAATACTACAATTACAAGCATTTAAAAATTCTCTTATTGTGTATAATTCATATATGAGTCGTCTGGTATCATCTCACAGATAAAATGCGCTAGGGTAAAGATGGCAAAGTATTTAATATAATATCAACTATGAATATCTTGTAGAACTCTATGCTTTGCTATTTTTACTTAATAATGAAGTTGTACAAAAAATACTGAAACTAGTCTAGTGACAAATCGAGTTTTTCTCCACCAGCTTGTATGATTAAATTTTGACAAATCCTTGTTCAAATGTTATATTAATGAATACACATTGAGAGATGTCAATTATGGTAAGTCTACAATTTTCCTTCATAGCTGTAAAGTCTTAACAGTCAATTGTTAAACAAATAGTAGTCTACCATTGTCAATGTCTGAAACAGTAAAGATTATCGTTTCCCGCTTACAAAGTCTTTCTACGCTATTGGATGTATGTTTTGTTATTTCAATATTTTATTTTAAATGTCAGTAGTTGTTAGTTTTCTTATGATTGCCTTTTTTCAATTCTACATTAATTATATACCTTATTTCAGAGGCATGTATGAAATGTTATGATTCAGTGTATATATCAGAATATGTCTCAATAATATTGTTATTAAATGGAAAATAATAAAGATGAAGTATTAAATGGAAGTTGTATTTTACCCCTTTGAGGAGAGATAATTAGTTTTACAAAATTAGGTTTAAACGGTCAGAATTTTTAATACATTGGTCAGAATTTATATTAAATGGTCATAATGTATCGGTCAGAATTACAGACAGAATAAATAATTTATGGTCAGAATTTATATTAAGTGGTCAGAATTTATATTAAATGGTCAGAATCTAAATGACATCGGTCTGAATGATGTCAGTGGTCTGAATTTTTTTGATGATAATGATGTCATCGTATTACAATGCTATTGGTGGAAAACTGCAAAGTGAAGTTGTTTACGGCAAATCGTCCAATGGGCGAGCGACGCTACCAGCGTTAGGCCATTGAATAAATTACTAGGATTTCGAAGGATGAATTGACAGTTCCCATCAGAGACAATATTATACTAGTTCCCATCTTTTGGCAACGGTTAACGGATCTTATTTACGACGGGGAAAAGGATTACTGTCGCTGTAATACTGTAAAAAGAAGAGGGCAGCAATGTAATACTGAACTATATCTTTTATACTGCATTGATAAACCTGATGTTATTGTATTTAAAAAAGAAGAACATTCACATGAAACATTACCAAATTACACGATGAAATTAAATGATGACATTGAAAATATGATACAGGCAATTTTTAATTTAAAAGTTAAGCCTAAGAGGATGATGGAAATTTCGCCGTGGAATCGGTTCAGATATATTTTTTTAAAATTTCAAATTTCTGCTGTGAATTTCGGGAATAAATTCAATGTGCTCAAATATGCAGTACTTATTCGAAATTAAGAAAAATATTATCTGATAATATTTTCAAATAATTACTGCATATTCGATATTTAAAAAAATGTCGAATAAGTCTTGCATATTTGGGCCCATTGTATGTATTCCCGAAATAAACAGCAGGAATTCAAAATTTAAAAAAAAAAAATTAATGTCGAAAGTGCAGTAATTTTTTCGCACATAGTGTTGAAAAATCGACGCCTCCTAATCAAAGGATTAATAATTTCTTTATTTTTTTTTATTCTAATGAAAAGGTTTATGAAAATCTGACCGTATAATAATAGATTTTATTCTGACCGTTTAATAATTTTATTCTGACCGTTATTATTTTTATTCTGACCATTAACATTTTTATTCTGACCAGAAATTGAATTTTATTATGACCAAAAGATGATTTAAATTCTGACCATTTATTTTGTTGCCTTTTTTTATTATTCGTACAATTACTACACACAAAAACAAGAAATCTTTTTTGTTGTATACAAATCAATCTAGGAAGAATATTAATTATTATTTCAAGAAATAAATTTTTTTTTTGAATTATTACTTCAAATTTGTATTTAGATCTTTTTTTGCTCTCATCTGTGTGCGTGCGATGCTTTACTGACGCCAATTCCAGGAAGGCAGTCGACCCGAAATAGAATTTTAAGCTCAGCCAGTATGGCTGCTACAGGTTTACAAATATTAACCTTTTTAAAAAATTCTTTAGTTCAATTACAACAAATAATAATATAACGTGACAGCCAAAAATCACTGATATGTGTCTAGTACCGGCACGGCGATACACATCAAAAGGTTAATATCTCATTAAAAATAATGTAGGTAGGATAGTCAAAAATAATTCAACACCATTTTTGATCGATTTAATTTATTCACATTCAGTTTTACGTGAAGCTCATAATAGTTGTCAAGGTTTACATTTTCCAATATACGTTTACACAGATTTTGTTAAGCAAGTCAACCAAGAAAGTTTGTTACAAAATCGTCACCCATTAACCAATAATAATAAATATTATTTAAATTTATTTTTTAGCGATCCAGATTGATCGGCATAACTTCGAGTGTAAACATGCCAGGCAATGGGTAATGATGAAATCGTAGTAAATAGTGTCATAAAATTATGACGGAGAAAATATAATAAAATATTAGCTGACATTTAAGCATGCTAAAATTTTTGCCTGTTTCTGTTTGATATAATTTCCAGAAAAAAATGAAAATATTCAATGTTAAATATCATTCGAAAGTCGAATTAAATGACACAATAGCCATAAAACTTTTAACATGAATAAATAATTTAGTAGTTATTTAATGAATTATTACAACACAAAATACCGTATCAGGGATCTTACATCTAACTGAATGCTAAGCTAAATGATGAGGCTGTTACCATAGTTAGGAAACGCAACACAGATTTTTTTAAACACCTTTTGAATGTGTATGCTAACAATCGGAACGGTAGAATCATCATGATTCACTCTCCACGATGTCTGCAGTCGTATGTTCTTCGAAGTAATGTGAAATTCAAAACAATCTTCTACAATTACTTTGAAATGAATAAATAAGTCTACAGTATTATAAAAAGTATCGTCAATCAAACCGATTTCAGATCTATATCACAGTAAACAGAAGAGAACATAAATATAATATATACATATATCTCGAACATATAGGATCCTTACATATTAAAGAACATTTAATGAAAACGGTATACATACAAGAATTCACAGTCAATATATTTTACTAGCTTTTAATAAACACTTTTATAATATAATTACGGTTCACCGAGCTTCTTTTCACAAATATTATGGGAAAAAATTATCTAGACTTGTTATATTAGAAGCAAAATTGTTCTAAGGTGTACTTTAGACTTCCAATCAAAGTACATGTCATTCTCGACTTCCAGATGAACTGATTTGTACATATTTGTAAAATTAGATCTTCAAGCCCGTAACCCACACCTCCAAAATTAATATTTACTTTATTTAGTCTTCTAGCCTAGTGTTCCTCCAGCTTTTTGGGCATGTGACCCCTTTTGAGTGTCTTTATTTTTCTGTGGCCCCCATACCATTGTTTTGTCTTCCTGTAAAAATTCGAATTTCTAAAACCCAGGAATTTGCGGATTTCCCAAATTTACCAGCGTGGGACCTTTTGTGTTTAGCTCTTCCAAGAATTTTGAATCCAGAATCACAGAAATTTTCCCGTGGCTCCCCTAAACAAAAATAAATCGCTGTGGCCCCCCGTTGAGAAACCCTGTTCTAGCCAACCGATCTTTAAGTCAACAAAGTACAAGTTCTATAAAATTGTGGCATTAACTGCTATAGCTTACAGGAGTGAATTATGGATTCTAGCTGAAAGCTGTTGAACTGGTGAGCAACTTTAAAGGGAAACTTGAAAATTTGTTGGTAATTAATTGGGTGCGATGATGAGTTTTAGCAATTGAAGCAAAATTTAAAATTATCAATTTTCATAGAATTGAAGAGGCTGAACTGGACAGGCCATGTATAGCATATACCAGAACCATGGATACCACAAAAATCCTCAACACAACCCCCGGGGGCCAAAACTCAGTGCTGATAGGTTTCTAAAAACCAACAATTGGAGAAATAGCTCTCAGGACTGGGCTGGACAGATTCACTTAAGCACTTGACTACTATTTGAAAACAATAAGTGAATATGATCTCAATGGAAAATATACAGCGTAGGTGATGAGAAATTTAGAACTTTTTATCAAAAAAGAAAGTAAGTATATTCAGGGCCCGACACCAGACAATCTACCACTCCAGGTAAGATTGTATTTTTCGGCCCAAGTAATTAAATTTAAAAACACTACAAGACTATGCGGAACACTGGACTGAGCGTGTTTTTACTATCTCTTGATAAATTTTACTGATACAATTTATACACCTTGTCAAATTTATTTATATCAAGGATTCCATCGAAAATAATTCACTTTTTTGTTTTCCCTTGTTAGAAAATACATTTTTACAAAACACACGAAAGTCGAGAACAACCTGTGATATTTTTTTTAAGAAAGGATATGAATAATGGAATGATAAGAACCAAAATATACATTAAAAATAAAGTATTAGTATTGATAGTTTAATCAATTATTACCATGATGTATTTTTTATCATAAAATAATAAAATATCATTGTTAAAGCTGGCACAGATATTTCAGCGACGTTAAACTATAGAAGCCTACCTATACCAAATGGCAAAATATACATTTATGCTGGTTCATCGAAAATCTAGGATATGAACATTAAAAAAATATTACTAGATATCACAAAAAAAATATGCATCTTTCTAAGTTGGTTTATTTTTCCTTTTTTCATGAAATTCGGGATTTATTTTCGCAACACACAAACTAATTTAAATAAGATTTTTTTCTGTCCGTTTCATTTAAAATACAATATTTTTCATAATACATGTTTCGTTTTGAGAATTTCCTGCTCAGTCCATGTCAACACAGCCAGAGAAATAATTTCAATATTCACTGAAATTGAAAATCATATATCCTTGAATGGTGACAAGATTGTTTTTCGTGGTCAGATAGGAAAAATATTAATTATTCAAATTATTTAAGAAGTATATATAGCGTGTTCATTAACTCGCATTTTTCACTTACACTAAATTAAAATTATGCCACACTGTACAAGTAAAAAAATATTGTCTTTCTATTAGATGAATGAGCATTATATTCAATAATGCTCCATGAAATAGATTTTTACATTCATAATACTGATAAATAATAACAATGTGTCCTTTACAAAATAGGCATTACTCATTTGCCTATGAAAATAGCCCTGAATAATAAGCAATGAAAAAAGAACTCATTTTTAAGCTACAATGTTAAATGATAATTCTGTTCCAATCCAGTTAGTAATTCAAAAATAAAAAAAATCATCATTGACTTCATTCAAAATATAAAAAAGGATTTAGAAAAAATACCAAATTCACTTTTATTATATAGAATTAAAATTCTATGTTTTATTTTTATAGAACACACAATCCTTCTTAACTAGACAAATAAGAGTATTCAGTTCTAGAAGAATTATGTCAATTTAAACGATAACTTTTTAAGAATTCATGATGAAAAAGTGGTTGTTTCTCAGCAATAACATAAAAGCTTACGTAGTATTGAAAATAGCTAAAAATATGTAATAATTTGAATTTCCAATTGTTACAATGCAATATATTTTCTTCAATTTAAATTTGAGATTTTGGACATGAGTGGTGCTCATGATGTCTCTCTCCTTAAGTTGATCTCAAGTGAATTTAAAAAAAAATCTTATTTCAGTTTATATCAACTGAAAAAAATAAGAAATTCAAATGATTTGTCAAATTCATTACAATTCAAGCATTCTTATACGCGTTATAGATCCGTTGATTTTAGGTATTACTAAAAATATAGTATCTCCTTTTTAATCAGGTTCACTATCAATGTAAACATATCTCAACAAGTGTTATCAAGCAAAGGCAAATAGTAGGATATGGTTATAATAAATAACAATTAGGCAAGGTGGAAAGGAATGGAAACATATACTCAAACTATTGGGCAAATCAATATACAATATTACCAGAATATAATGAAGCATTGACAAAATCATATTCAGTTTATTGAATTTACCACACACGACTATTAGTTTTTTTTTTGAATAACCAGAGTTCTACAGAAAACCAGAAACTTTGGGATTCATAAAACTCACTTAGTTTGTAACTTAAAGATGTATTTAATTCATATTTGTTTTGGCGATCCTTATCAAGCCCTTTTTCTTAAGACTACTCATTTTGACAATATATATACAAAAACTCCCAAACGTTTATTTTTTCAAAAATATTAACGATTAGCATTTTTGAAAATGAATGATTAAAAATTCATTTGTGTTTCCTCAATGATTTGTTAAATTATAATGAGTAAAAACATTTACATTTTTCACTGATGAAACTAATGAAATATAATACTGACATGAAAAATGCCAGGCCAATATTTCATCCTGGCGAAAATAAAACTTTAAGCCCACCAGCGATTGAAGAAATTTGTTCAAATGAAACATCTATATACGAAATAAGCTGAAAAATATATCAACATTGGTAGCAATGTATTTATTTTGTTCTGGCAGATATGCGATTCAATAAAACAGCTAGATAAACATGCAAAATACAAACATGATATATAGGCATGTATCTTTTCTAAATATAACTTCTAGGATTGCCTCCTTAAATGTTCGCTTAATATGATTGTTATTTACATGGCGTATACTTTCAGAAGACATCCAGATTTGAAGAGTATTCACCTTTCATATGCACTGACATAGTAAAGAAATAGACTAGACATTCACTGGTAGAAGCAACCGGAGTAGTGCACGATCGTTTCAGACGGATATAGATTGACGGCATATAAAATGAAAGTGATCGCCATCTTGTGTAACAAGGGAAATGACGAGAGACAATTCTTAACAGGATACAATTGTTTAGATGTAAACGTATACATCTAGATTCCATCGCACTCGTACTCCAATACAGTCTTGTGATAGAAGAGCAGATAACTAGAAAAAAATAGAAAATATTCATTAATAAATATTGATGATTAATAATTGAGAGTTTTATGGTCCACAAGATCAAATTGGTGAATACTGATTTAAAATTTTTGATTGAATTTCTTTAGAAAATAGGACTTTTTATGTAAATTTAAATTTTTTTGCATTGAAATTCAATGGAATATGAAATATTTACCCCTCGCTGTCGAGCACTTCTTTTAGTGAGGCACGGGTGATCATATGATCATCACATTTAAACCAGCACCCCTGCATCTGCCGCACGTACGCGGTGTAGTGCCCAGCATCCAAAGAACCCAGATGGTTCACAACAGCAAACAAAGAATACCGATTATCGGCAAAAATGGAAGGATCGCCTCCTTGAACGCCAGATGCTTCTGCATTATTGTTGTTGTTATGTCGCGATCTGGCTTCAGCGCTCTGTTGGCGCTTGTGACTAGACATAAAGGGGGTCATGTCCAGCTCTGCGGGGAATGAAATGAACGTTGAAATCTTCCTATCGATTTGACTAGAATGCTCAAAACGTTTCAGGTGAAAACTGGCAACAATGGGCAACGTCTCTAAGGTAAGCTGCTTCGTAGACTCCTGATAGGCTCTGCAATTGGAACATTTTATTTTGGCCCCAGAACCTAAGTGCTCAGCCCGGGTGAAGCGTTCCAGGCAACCTTGCAGGGAACCCGGTCCGGCCACGTCCAATGATATATCCCAAAATGGATCAATTGTTGTCGAAACTCCACTGCAAGACTGACAGACGACATCACTCTGCAAGCCTCCGGTAAATATTTGATCAATTATACAGTCACATCTTGTCGTTCCTTCTTTCTTCGGAACTGTTTCTTCCATTCCATTACGACAATGCCTAAAAATAAAATCATATTTATAAAACCAACAGAATGAATATTTGTTAATATACCCTTCAATAAATTAAACGTTTCTTTGAAACAACGATGAATATCATTCTCATCAGGTTTTTGGAATCAACTTTACTCTATATTTATAAGTCATTCATATAGACAATTTTACCTTGTCAATGTTTTTTTGCCCCTATTTATATTATAGGATTTATAATTGACTCAATTGTGTTGAAATTATGAATATACAATCTAAAAAATGATAAATCGTGTACCCGGGTCTTGATTTCGACACTGGAATACCAAATTTTTATGTATATATTTATATAGATTTATATTTCCTTAGAATACATTTTCAATATTTGTATTCATTTCAAAAAAATACACAGTGCTGTTTACAGAAGACACTACATACATATAACAAAATGTTTAACAAAAAGTTTACATGATATTATATTGATTTTTAAAAAATCGTGTCTTATTTATATTAGGGACAATAGAAGAAGTAGAGAAATTTGCATCATTTATGCCTTATGGCGGAACGAAAAACTTTGGAAATAACCTGTGCAATACGTCCAAAGTGGCAATAAAAAATTCATGAGCGTCCTGCTGCTCATATCCAGCAAGGTGGCGGGCGTGAGTCCAGATCAAATGCAGAAGACGATGCAGAATTAATGGCGTTTTTGAACCAGAATAAAACTCCTACAAGAAATACATACATATTAGTTACTACTTGACGGTGGGCAATAAGTGTAAGAAGAATCATATTGTCTATGACGCTAAATCAAAAAAAATAACTGTCCGAAAATGATACTTTCTTCATTAGTTAATGGAAATAAATCTCTTTAAAGGTGTGAAAGAAATCTATATAAAAAAAATCACTATAGCAGAATTAGCAGTTTTGAATTGACTTATTTTACAAACTGACCTGAAAAAGTTTGGATACTTCGCAGACTAGACATTTGCCTGGACCTCCTGCTGGTACTTTACATTTGTGCCTCTCTCCGAGAAAATAGTCCCTCAAAAGAGGAGTGTGAATAAGAGCCTACAATATAAGAGACAAGATTTTATTATATCATTCAACTTGAATAGTGGGAACTTGTTAGCCATACACATTCCACATTTTAGACATTAAAACTGATTCTAAAATTTATAATTTTTAAATTCCTTCAGAAGCATGTTGAAACCTAACCAATCGAATGTCAACTGAATGGAATCATTGATTTCCAAAATCATCTTGGCTCCCGGATACATCTTCTCCAACTTCCAGAAAGTAATTATTAGTATCGAATACTCACATCAGACATTCATTACTTAAACCATACATTATGAACAATAAACAAAAATAACTATTTCCAACTATAATTGTGACTTTTCAAACCTGGACTATGCAATTCATAAAACATGTCGAGCCAAGATTTTGAAGTCCTCTTAAACCGATTGTAGTGATAGGACTTATTATGCGACGTTTCCTTAACCTCCTCAGTGCAGCAGCTTCATGAGAACTCGGTAACCAAGGCATGTAGGGCGCACTCATTCCTAAAGCCCTGAAATTTTTAAATAACAGCCTGAGTGAAAGATTGTTTTTACAACATAAGTAAAATAAACCTTCATATTTTGTTCAATTCTATTTACAAACTGCTTGGTACTGTCTGTTATGGTACCAATATACCATTACCTCATAGTGGTATTCATATGTTATTACTAATCACAGCCAAATGGGAACTGTTTCATTTGGAACCGGATTTGGAGGTAACTGTCAAATAGCTGAAGGTTGCTTCATAAATAAGAAGGCCACTGTCTCATTTGAATTACCTAGTTACTTTGTGATGTATTGCCGTTAACCGATGTCTTAGCAACCCAAAATAAACAATAATATAAATGACAAGAATAAAATATCATACTAAAATTATAAATTTCTTAGACATTTTGCAGCCCTAATAAAGTTTGACAACTCAAAACATGGTCACCTCAAAAAGATATAAAAAAGCATGCGTAATGTAAAATATATAATTTCCCCAATATTGCAAGAACACCAGTGACAGATTAATCAATTGAGAAGCCCCAGACGCAGTCAAATTTGGAGGCCCTCTTTTTCGAAATTACTAAAACTAAATTTAAAATATTGCATGGGTTTTAAAGAATATATATATTATTTTGAGACCCCTAATATTGCAGGTGCGCTTAGGGGATAATCCAACACTGCTGAAGAACACTTATCTTGAATTTGGTATTGCAATAATTAATTATTGTGCTCAGCGTTGAAAATAAATATTTGTAAATAAAAAAATGTGCCAATAATATAAGAGATTCCAACAAATGAAAAAGTACTTTTATCAAAAAAATGAGTTACATGCTCTCACAATATTGGCGACAATATATATATACACAGTGAAACCGTACCAAATAATATTAATAAGAAAGTAAAACAATTAAAGATGATAAAGAGTATTTCATTTATTACTGATCTCAGATCTGTCATCCACAATACATGAAAACTATACTGAATTGTGTTTAGTATTATGATTTAGTTAACAAGGGTAAGAAAACTTTCGAAGTGAGATTCATGTTTAGATAAGTGAGAAATGAATGCATTTTTTGTGGGGAATGCAGACAGATAAACATACAAATGTCTAAATAGCTAGTGCTTAGTAGTAAATAAACAATTACGACAACTCACTATTTGTTGATAAACGTATTCTATTCGTACTCACTTTGTTTCTTTAACTTTGTTCAAGTTTGCTATTTCAGTCAATTCTCTGTCATATATATAATCTTGGCATTGGGCACAGTAAATATTCCCGTGGGAAAGATCCACGTAAAGAAAATGTTTTTTCAATTTAGAATGATCTTGAATATGTCCCGCATAGCAGCCGAAAAATATACAATGGAGACAGGAATGCAGTCGAGGTCCAGGCGAACTGCACGTAAAACACAGACATGATGTGGCCTAGAATTATGACAGAACATGTAACTATTTTTCACATACTCTTAACAATGTAAACGTATCATATAATATGTTACGCACAAAAACACTTTGCACTGTTAACATAACTCATTTGTTATTATAAGCGGACGCATCCTAAATGCATCTTATCAAAACAACGGTATCAGCTGTTCACCAGACTAGGCTAAATTTGCATAAAAAAAGCCATCTCCCGTCACAAAACACCAATTTTATAATAATATAATTCTGGTTTCATTCCTGTGGTTAAAATAAATCTTGTTTAGCTGTTTAATATTTACATTTAACTTATTGAAATAAGCCAAACCTTATAGCTTCTCGCCTCGTAGGAAGTGCACGCTACGAAGAAAGCATGCACAATTTTATAGGGTTGGGTGCCTTTTGCTGCCTTAAAATTGTTTAAATGAATACACCCATTGTCGTTCATTTTTAAACTCCTTGTGGTAAAAATTAATCGAAAATTGAATGAGCCCGGCCAGGTCGAGGACGAAGTCTGTCAGAAAATTCAATAATCAGAAAGACACTTCACAACACCGGCGTACTGCCCTTGGGGCACAACCAGGCACAACCAACTAGAAACAAAGACGTTTTGAATTAATTTTTGTTATGTTGGCTATACAAATATGAAAAATCAGCTGATTTTGAAAACAGTTTATGGGTTGATCAACGACGAACGTTCCAATTTTTATCCTGTTTTTCCGAAATTGACAAGCCTTCAGTGACGTTTACAAAATTGCATTGCCACGATGGCGGAGGAATCTGTGGCTTTGACTATTAAAACATCAGCGATGGACAATGATTCTTCCGAAGTAGAAAACGAAACGGTGAGTCTATTTTAACCAGTAAAAATATGACGAAACGTAATATTAATGTTTACTTTTGTATTTTGACGTATTTTTGCGCAACTGTAAGATGTCAAATTAACCCTTGCAATTGTTGACAGAAGAACCGGCCGCTCGGTGAGATTGAATTCCAAGTATCGCAGGTGATCGAGAGATTGGAAGCCGGCGCCGGGTCTGGCGAACGACGAAATGAAATGGTTCGCAAGCAAAGCGCCGGGTTTTTGGGTCCCGAAGAGACATCCGTGGAAGATATTATTAAGACAGTTGAAGACCTCATATTCAAAAGTGATCCAAACGAAGATGACAGTGTTTGGCCTCTCCCGGCGCTCAATCACGTTGCTAAAATCGCTGTCACTTCTCACAGTATAGCTGCTTACGCTGGCAGTTTGGAGAGAACCCATTTGCACAAACTGAGTGCAAGACTCAACTCAGATACAACTCGCTGGCTTAGTCATTTGTTCAGGTACGTAGGTTTCCATTCATCTTTCTTATTGATTATATTTCACAATAATAAACACAGTATATTCAGTTAAATAAACATACAATAATTAACCTTTTAATACCTCAAGCCCGAATAACATGCGTTTCCCCCCCACATCATTTGTATATTATTTTATAATTGTATATTAAACATAGATATGCTATGATTTTTTGAGTGTATACGTGAATACTTATTATCTACCTTTACTAGTGCTTTTTTTATTACACTATAAACAATATCACGGGAACAAAATTTTGGGAAATAAAACTCATTTATATATTATACATTTGTAAGATTCCTTTGAGACCACAATTTAATTTGAGATAACAGTTTGATCAACAGAAATATAACTATGTTTTAAATTTATGACACTGTCGTAGGGAGTAAGTAACCCTTTAAACCTGAATGTCATGCACAGCACGCCAAAAAATTCTATGTTTTAATGTCTGTTTATAATAACAAAAATTCAACCATTTCATTTGAATAAATACATTTCTTATTCGAATAAAGTTTTAGTTGTTTCTTTTATTTTTAATGTGTATTTTTTATTTTTATTACGTAATTAAAAAAGAGAGTAGAATTTTAAAATTTGACACATTCTTAACAGAAACATTTTTTTATGAAGCAATCAATATATTATCGAAGTAATATTTACAAAGGTCAAAAAAAAATTCAATACCATTATGTGAGATTTCTAGTGTTACCATATAGTGTCAATAAAGCACTGATCTGTGAGTGTGTAATAACTTTACTAAAAAATTACAACCACCGGTTTCAAACTTATTTACCCAGAATATCACCACAAATGATTTTAAAACAAAAAATTAATTTTTTCATATATTTATTAAATTGCGGCTCAATCTGCTATTCATTAAATATGAATCAGCCGCCATTCAAAATCAATCTTTAGCATGCATGTCTGAAGGCTTAACAATACAGCATGTCTAGTGAATGCATCAACATTTATGACTGTTAACCCTTTTACTCTCGGACCACCGATAGATTTGGGTGTACACGGAAATACTAAAATGTTTTTACTACCGATTAATTGATAGCCATATCCATTCATACGTAAGAGCTTAATAATTAGCAGTGGAATTTTTATACATTAAAAGCTAACTTGAAATCTGATATGGGCCTAAAACAGCAAACTCATTGTGTTATTGTAAATTTATTTTTATTTACTAAATTACATTTATGGTTCATGTTTCCACAATTGCAGAACAAGCCGTGTTTGCAAATAATAGCCTCATGTGTGAAATATATTGTAAATGGTATTAGCGTTTCGCATATATTTTTATGATTTTCAAAATTTTACTGAAAGATATAAAATAAAACTATTGGACTGTCCAAATTAAAGCCGGTTATATATCTCATTGATATTGACTGTGGAAAGGTAAAAGGATGTATCACAATGTATACAAATTGATACACGTACTACCAAAAGGATGTAAGCTGCAAATACCGAATTAGTATCTAAATTTAAGTTTAAAGTTTGAAAAATAAAGTCACTGTAAAAATTAAAATCAGGAAAAAAGACAAGAGATTTTTTGAACAATTTATTTGATTAATATTAGATAAGTCAATTAAAAACCAATTTATCAGTCCCCGTGCACTTCAAGGTTGTATATATTTCATAACTTCCCGTTAGCCCAAAATCACCAAAAAACGTTTTTTGTGTCTCTTTTTCCTTTCCACAGTTGATATGCATTGGAGTTGAAAAAATAGATCTTGTATAGTATGATTTTCATCAAATCACGAACTAGGAAAATGTGAAAGTGTGTACAAAATTTAATATCTACAATAAATTTACTACGCATTGATTTGGGTGTATTCTTTACAGTACTCAAACTAAAAAAATGTGAAATATATATTTGTATTTTGTTTCTCGGCAGGTTCATAGACTGCAATGCCTGTTATCATCACGATCAGTTAGAAGGATTGGTAAAAGTTACAAGGCTGATGCTGCATTATAAATATCCTAGATATTTAGAAGAAGGAGGTAAGAATATATATTAGACGATACCTGTTGAACTGAATACATTGCTATTTTTACCCTGCTTTGCAAGTGTTTATTTACTGTTAACCTTTATCCGCCCTGTGGTACGGGACCGTGGATTTGCGTCGTTCAATGCCCAGCGGTCCCGTACGGGACCAGTGATTATGGTACATTTTGCGATCTAATTGTACTGATTTAATCATAATAGTATTCAAAATATGAATATGACCCTAAATAAATAATGACTGAGATACCACATCATAATTTTATTTTCGGTTTCGATAAATATTTTTGTCATAATGAGTAATGCAAGCATCTGTGTTACGAGGTTGACATTTGGGATATGCGTTGTGTTATATTAGGCGGACCGTAGTAAATCAGCACACCATACAATATATTTCAATGGGGATGTGATGCAGATTTTTCTTCCATAACTAGAAATTTATCCTTTGGGGTTTTAAATTCTTTATGTATTATGTAATTTTTATAGTTTTAATTATTTAACCTTAATGTATGTTATATAAATTGTAAAAATTTGTAAATAATAAAAAATCTTTTTTTTATAATACTTCTTACTTTACCTAAGTAAGTTGACTAATTTAAGAGATATACTTATTTTAAAACAAGCTAAGAGTTGCGACAAAATGCTTGGGCAGTGGGCTACTCCTACTGTGCATGGCACCCGGGCGTTAAAATGTTAATATATTTATAGATCGGAATTAGCTTCAATCATCACAACTTGTACTAAATTACATAATTCTTTATTTACAAAACCTGCATATTTTTTTATGTTTGTACAATATATTTATCGTGGGTAGGTTAAGATAACGTTTTACTGTTATACTATTGTTAACAATTGTAATTACTAACATATTAACCCTTTGAGTAGCGAGCTAATTTTTACTATGTCAAATTGGGATTTTTTTGTATATTTTAATTATTTTTACCATTGATACACACAAAAATATAAACAATTTTTTTATTGTTTATTGGTCAGCCTGGAAAGAATATGGAGTAATATTTTAAGTGGTAAATATTTTTTTATAATTTTACAACGCAAAATGAAAAATGTAATTATACAAATTCATTTTTACTTTGCAATAATTTTAACTTTGAATTTCCGATTTGGGCCTAGATCTTTTTTTGTTTTCATCTGTAGACGTGTCCCGGTCTACTGACGTTGATTCCAGGCAGGGAATCGTGCTGAAATGTAATTTTACGCTCAATATTGTACGGCTACCATTTTGAGTAACCTTAACCTTTTTAAAAAATTGTTTTGTTCATTTGCAAAAAATAATAAAAATAATGAGACTGCCAAAAATCACATATATTTATATGTTTCTAACCATATGTTGAGAAATAAT
The DNA here is from genome assembly GCA_031772345.1 of Himalopsyche anomala. NCBI lineage: Eukaryota > Metazoa > Arthropoda > Insecta > Trichoptera > Rhyacophilidae > Himalopsyche > Himalopsyche anomala. The sequence continues at coordinate 15,435,857 of CM062840.1, forward strand.
GATAATTCAATTAAAAGCATGAGAATCACAATAAATATTAAACAACACAACATTTGGCCCCACATATGCAGCCATACTCCTCATAGGGTTAATCAAACCATCATGTGTTTTCCAATTATGTGATGGTTTATAACACCTATTGTAGCTGGTATGGGTTGACATTTTTTAAAAATATATTTTATTTTAATTACTAAATGATTTTTTTTTTAATCATGATACTTCCATGCATTGACATAAATCAATTGAAACTCAGTGTACAAAAGTGTCCGTACTGAAATTCAAACCTGTGGATGCTACAACTAAAAAACACAACATCGACCACTCGGCTACAGACCTGATTAATCAATTAGCCCTGGCAACATTACGACTGTATATATCCGGCAATCGGAATACACATAAGAAAATTGTAGAAATCAGAGTTTTTTCAATAGATTTTTGAACAACTCCACAATCTTACAATTAATACCAATCACACAATCTCACCGTTAATACATAATTTATTGCATATTGAATGATCTGAGTATTTAAGAGACAAGTAAATGGATTTTTTTTTCAGGTGGAGCATTAATAAGTCAACTGCCGTGTATCTATAGCTCTGTAGCCAGTCCTCTCGGTGTCGTCCAACATCTTTGCAGGCAGCTCGGTTTACCGCTGGCATGCATCCGGCCTGTTCCAGTCAACACTGTCTTCGGTTAGTGAACAACATTCAAATGAAAATAAGTAATGAATTAATTAATTTATATGCAAACTGCCTTATCTTATCAAAGCAAAATATTCCTAATTAATTTAGATACATTTTTCTACCGTACCAGACTTTTTTTCACAGGTGGTTAACCTGTCCTATATCATCCAAATATATTACTTATGTTACCATGGAGTAACATTTGTTGACCGTTGGAATTTCGCATTTAATCCTATTTCAGTAGCTAAAAAATATTGTTCTCCTTCAAACTACTAGTCAATTCATACATTGACTAGTCAAAGTGAATGTCAATTATAATGATGTAAGCTTCAACAAAAACTGCTAGTTAATGCATACATTGACACATAAAAAAGTTTGCTGCAAATTTCTCAGAACATTGCATTTCAGCTATGTTATAAAATCAATGCACACTCTAGATTCAATATTTATATTTTAGACTAATCCCGAGTGACTATCCTCTATCTACAAAACTATCAATATTTAACATTCATGGCGGTGGCGTAGCTATAAATTTGGGGGCTTCATGCAAAAGTCACGCAAGCCCTCTCCGCCAGGCAATTTGTTACATTGAGTATGTAGAAATTTAGACCCTCGTGCATTGCATGACTGCTATGAGATGGTTACGCCGCTGGTTTATGGATACTGCCCCCTTTTTTACATGTACTATTATTTATCACCTACAGTGTTATCTTTCTATGCCTAGTGCAATAAACCAGCATTTCTATTATTTTTGATATCACAACAGTTTTTCAATATTTGTTCAAAGTCTACTACATTTTTAGGATCTTCAATATATATTTTTTTTCACATTTGTTTACATATTTTTAATATATTGACTTGGTTTATTAGCATTCGGGACTTGAAATGACATTAATTATTTAAGAATTCATGGCACATATAGTGTGTATTGTGCAAATGAACATAATCTTTTCAGTGAATGATATTTAAAAGTTATCCTTTTTGGAAATATTAGAATCGTTCGATTCATATATTCGGCCTCTACAAAACAAATTTAAGTCTCTTTCATATGTAATATGTTCAATAATTAAAGAAAATGAATCAATACCACTGCTGCGTCGTAGATTATTTTTTATGATACATTTCATCTGAAGATCTTTATGTATTATGATAATACGTCAATAAATGAAATACTTAGGATCAAACCAAACAATGGATGTTTCCGCCCTGCAACGCATGATAGCGGAGGACATGGCAGCTAGTAGGATCCCCCTCATGGTTTTGGCGGACGCCGGTACCACTATCGCCGGACACTCTGATAATATTGCCAGGTTACATGATTTGTGCCGCCTCAACGACTGCTGGCTTCATCTCAGAGGACACACATTAGCAGCACTGGCAATAACACACGGCAATACTACAATTGTAAGAAAAATATATTCGATTACTTCCTAATTTTTAATGATGTTCATTTATCCAAATTCATCATTGGGATTCTTAATATTCTTATTTTATTATCGCATGAATCAGGAAAAATATATCACATACTTGCTGTAATTGTATCATACTTAATTGTTATACATACATAATTTGGCATCGTTGATGTAATCTCTTAATCTTTTCTCCAAATTAAAAATAATATTGTTCAATTAATTATTCAGCACCAAATAAATGATAAGTATCAATACTGTGCAGTGAAAGAGTTTACTTCTGAAACAGACAAAATAAGTGGTAACTGTTTTTCTATTTTGTTAAATTGTTCAATTACTTTATTGCAGCCTCCTAGAATTTCAGATTCCATTACTCTTCCGTTGGGAACATGGCTAGGTGTTCCAGGTCTGCCAACTGTTGTATCCTTTTCAAATGGTTTTTTTTTTATACTTAGTGATTGTGAGTTGTGACATAAAAATTATCAGTGAGTAAGCAATACCACAAAAAATTTGATTAATCATAACTATCTTTGAAAACAATAAAAGTTCTATAAATTCTCTTTCACGCATATGATCGCATAATTTTCTTAACTTCCAAACCCAACAGACTTTATATAGGTTGTTAGAAAGTGGCCCTGGCAGTCGAGGTCGAGAGGGAGCCCTTCCCCTCTTGGCTGGACTTACTTCTGATCATTCCGCTCGCCGATTGACGGCTCTGCCTCTGTGGGCGGCGTTGAGAGCATCCGGACGCGACGGTCTCGTCGCAGATCTCTCCGCAGCTTTTGCAAGTTGCGCTCTAGTCTGGGCTGAAGTGAACAAAATGCCATGCATTCGAATATTGGTTATTATAATATATTCTGTTTTAATTAATTACATACCATTCTGAAACTTATAGTGGAGCACACCTAAAATAATGATTTATTACTCCAAAATAAAGCATGTACTTAATTGGTTTTTCTTATAGGTTGAATACTTTTGTGCAAAATTATGGAATAATCATGAATATCTTCTTTTGCAGAGTAAACAGCCTGGTGGTGAAGGTGGCGCCTATTCAATTGAAGATCTCACTTCTAAACCTTTGAATACTACGGTAAATTTTTGAGATATTTATAGAATAATTATTGTATTATTATACTAATAGAATATAAATTTTATCTTTTTAATTAATTACAACTTCACATTTAATATGTTCTCCGCACTGCAGCAATTTATAAACTGGGAGGCTCACCTCCCTGGGGAAGTGTAGCTTATTGCAAAGGAAGGCGCGAACAGCTTAAAATATTTCATTACCTTTTATTTAATACGTGTCTTTATAATATATGAAATGAAGGATGGGGAGGCGCGAAGATATTTTTCTTTTTCAAAGAGAGATGTAATAACATAAAGTTTGGAAACCACTGCCTAACTGGCAAAAGTTGGTTGAGTAATGAAATTGTTTGTTCTGTAATTCCGTCATCCAAGGACCTGTGATGAAAATTTGAGATATGAGCTTTTCCTTTCTAGCAAATACTATTGACAGTTTTTACTCTCTTTCAGACAATTTTCGAAGTTGCAGTATCATGCGTCGTGTTCCAATTTGTCCCTGAAACGACTGACGGGACTATCTTAGGCAGGGTACCTGCGTATTATGACAAACTAAACTCTTGGCTGGGACAAATTTTACAACGGGATACTGATCAGGTTTGTTGTGAAAGACTAAAAACATTATGTAAAATAAAGTGAAAATCAATAGACTTTCTGACTGCGTACATTCTTTACCTCTAGAGCCCCAGGAGATGATTTTATTTAAACTTTGTTTCAATTTTTTGCCTCAATTTTCACACTGATTTATAGTTCATCATCTGGCCTCTACACATGTATTTTAGCAGTTTGAAGTAGCAATTTTTACTGCAGTTTAAAAATACTTGAATACGTTTCAAGTATTTTTTGTATCCTAAGCTTCAAAAGCAGATTTTTGCAGCGAAATCTCCATACATCCTAAGTTAAAAAGTTGAGATGCACCTAGCTTGGACATGTGCTGCGTATGCTCCAGGATAACCCGAACGGTAACGATCCATATGATGGTGTACCCAGAAAAGTTACATGACACTGGCACGAGTTGATAAGAAGCAGTGAGATTGGCACGGGATTGAAATCTCAGAGGCAACGTGCAGTGGCCATACACCTCGAATTGAAAATAATGTATTAGAATAAAAAGATTGTTACAATGTATCTTGCTAAATTTTGACATTTTTTTTTTCTCACAGATTATAATAGAAATATGTGAATCGGAATCATACGGAGTCGTCTTGCGATACTGCCCACTTGAAACACCGCCTGAAACTTGGTTACACGAAAATAAAGCTGCTATGAACGAAAAACTTGAAGCCTTTTCTCTGTGCTTAGAGCAGCAACTCGATATTCTTATGGCTACTGTCTCTCATAAAGAAACTTTCCACAGACTGGTCGAGGAGAGTTCAACGTTGAGACTGGTGGAAATGCCGGGATGGGCAGGTAAGAGATTATTTATCATAGTGTCCACGTTATTATTCGTATATTTGCATTATTTAACAGCTAGAAAATATATAAATTTTTAAATTCATTAAAAATGCAAAAACATAATCAATTTGTGTAATTTACGGTTTTCAAACGTTACTAGAACTCAACAAAAAAAATCCCATTAAAATTCCTTTATCAGAATGCCATGAGTCGGCCCTGGTTAGCTTTGAAAGCAGATGCTTCCTACAAATATGTGTCAACTTACTCAGTTGAGCGAACTAACCAGCCCCAACAAGGTTCAATGTTAAAAGACAGTTAATTATTTTGATCAGTGTTTATTTCTTCACAGTAAGTACGTACTCTGTAATGTAATATTTTACATTTTAAATTTTATGTTCCACTGAATAATACAAACCCACATTTTCAGTGCCAAAGTTTTTAGTCTATTTTTAAACTGAACAAATATTTGAGTTGAAAGAATTTGTTTTTTGCAAATAATTAAAGAATCTAATTCATCTTTTAAGACCAACTGAATCAACTGTTGAATTCCGAAAACAAATTTATACGACTATTTTACTTCTTTATAAATGCAAATGAAAATATGAAAATAAATGAAAGTGATTGATGAAAATGAAATAAAAAAATCTCTCGGCTGTTATGTTTTGCTCATAACAGATGAAATTATAATAATAAACAATTTAATATTCCTTGCATAGCAGGTTATTGATTGGATTTGTTTTTTCTTGTTAAAATTCCATATTTTGTTGAATTAGTTGAGGTATGTCTGTATCAAGGATTTTAATACCATTTTTTTGTTTACTAGAGTCACTAAAAGGAGATAGGCCAAGCCTAGAGGACATTTTCATGTTGGATGGCTGTGGTCATTCATTTTTTTTGCATTTGTATTCAATACGTGCTATGAATGTTTATCTATCACCATTACAGTCTCACTTGCATATGAATAAGTACATCTAGCTCACACCATTCACTTAATGATTAAAATGGTTATCCAAGAAAGAAACATACAGTATCTGTCTGTTAAAAGTGTATTTACATTATTTTTTAATAAATGAAAAACATTAAATAATGATTATCAAATTAATCGGCCACGTCTCAATCGAGTGCTATCCAACAATTGAAAATGACTCCTTTTAGCATCAGCTTTCTTAACATGAGTTTACATGTTATAGGCTTAGGTGGCGTACGCTACGTTCCCGAAGGTTGGGAAGCACTCCTGACCGATCAAACAAAACAGGAATTGAATTCATTAAATATGTCCCTGGTGGACAATTTGAGAGCTACCGATGCAGCCTTCTCCTTGGGTGAAGGAACTGATGGACTCGCTTGTGTCAGGTAAATCACACAATTGAATAAAAAACGATGTCATTTGCATTAATTATAGGAGTTTCGTAATATAAATTTTTAGTTTAATAATTTACACAATTTTAGCAATAATGCGCTTAAATTGTTACCAAAAACTTGATGTCATAATCTTATGCTGATGCCTGAACCTCCTCCAATCAAACCCGGTGTCTTCCAACCAGTCACAAAGCTTTAAGCGATAACCTCAGTCCATAATCGAAGCAATTCATTTACAAATGTTTGATTGATATCTATACATCAAATTCTGGGGCTGGTGGAGCCGAGCTCCAATTTCCCTTTCATCTGGTGTATTTTGATGTTGCTTTTCCCGCATAGCGTCCTGGATTTACCAGGGCGTAGGCGGGTGCGTGGTCTTTGGTTTTTGTTTTGTTTTTGTGGTGGTATTAGTTCTCATTCGTGGCATTACATGTGACACTAGTGGTTGATTCAGTAACCTCGAGCTGCAATTAATTGGGGTTATGCTTATCTGATCAATTCATATATTTTTTTTTTGATCTGTTTTTTTTTATGTTACGTTATCTTGCATTGTTACGTTATTTTTGCATTATATATCAAGCCCTTCAAAAGTTGCATTCCACTTTAGAAATCGAAGTCTTAAGAATAGTTAATTTTATATCATTCAAATTTTATATAATATCCACGCGTTATGTCACTATCAACCCAGGTTTCTCCTTTCGGCATCTTCGTATTCAAATTTCGAAATTACATTAAGCACCTTCAGTCGATATGCTAAATTAAAAACATATCATTCTTGCCTAATTTTTCACATACATTTCAAACGGCTCTTAAGATATAACAATTATTAAATCTGTACTGTTTTGTGTTTACAGGTTTGGTATGGTGACGGCAGATACTGATGTCGAAGAGCTGCTTAATCTAGTTGTCTCCGTAGGAAAAGAATTTGAAGAAAATTCTAAAGTTCTCGAATCAATGACTGAAATTGTCAAGAAAGGTATGAACCTAATTTCTTTTTTCTTATAAAATATAATTTTAAATTAAGTCTGCCCTGTGATGCCAAGTTTCTACCTAAATATAGATGAATAGACGAGCAAACATTGTTTGTAATAGTGTGATTATTTGTATGATAGTGACAGATAAAGAAATGAATATGCATTCACAATAATTTATAACTGGGCATCTCCGATTTAAAATGCAGGTATTGAAGCAGCAACAATAGACCTCCAGCGTGAAACCAGCGAACGTCTTTGGCAGGAGGGAATCTTGAGGCACGTTCCGGTAGTCGGCAGGGTCGTCGACTGGTGGAGTCCACCACCGACAGCCGGTGTCAAAGGAAGATGTCTAAACCTTCGACAAGGAACTGTTGAATCTACTGAAAATATTTATAAGTGAGTTTCTACTTTTTGTTATTCACGTTAATTGCCATGGCCAATAAGTAAATGATAATTTTAGACACGAGCCGTTTTCCTTGCCGAGTGCAGAACCAGTCAGCTACTGATTCTTTCCACTAGTACCTTTAAATACCTTTAAGATTGTTCAACAGTATTGCTTTGGATATCAAAATTTTCTACGATGACTTAATTGAATTCAGACAAACACTTTTTTATAATTTTTTCAAATAGGTTTTATCAAACTGGATCTGTAGACTTTGTAATAAGCGTTTTTGAGAAGCAAAAATATCTGTATTTATTATGTCATAATAAGGAACAGTAATTTATCAGGTTCTCATAAATCTTTTCTTCTTATCTTTGTCCACTACCTTCACTAAAAAATATTTTCAAGTGATATTTACTCCGGATACGAAATTGACATAGTGAAAATAACTCCCAGTTACTCAAAGTAACTAACACTAAAACAGATCTGAAAAGCTTTAAATGTCAACATTTATTTATCAGGTACCACATGCAAATACCGAGCGGCACGATTCCTCACGGAGTTTCAAAAGCACCTCCCCCTGCCATGGTTCAGACTCCTGTCGGCGAAGGAGTTAAACTTCCCCAGAGTATGGACTCGCAATTCAATTCGCACTCGAGGAATTCCAGCCACAGTTCGACGACCACCGCACCCTCGCAGGCTGCTGTCAACCAACTCGCGCCGCAGCCGCTCATAGTAGAAAAGAATCCCACCGCGACGGAAGCTAATAAAACCTAAGTGCAATTTGTAATTATATTAAAGCCAGTTATCTTTGTGATATGACAATCGGTGACTGTATTATTCCGCGATCGCGCATTATCCTCAGTGTGTTGTACTCTCGACTCTCACTGGATAAATCATTGTTTAAGTAATTAGTTTGAATCATCAATGTACAAAGAAATGTTTTAGCTTTTGTAGAACGTATTCAGTTAAGCTGTTGACAAATTTCATCAATATACCGAATTCCATTGTAACAATAAAAAACGATTTCCTTTCTATGTTCTGAAAATATTTTTTCAGAAGCACCGACAATTTTTTTGAAATATTACGCTATTGTATTCTCGCTCAAATGACTTAAAAACTCAAATAATGAATTTATTCACTTTTAAATTTCTATGTTTTTACTTTATACAATCGGTTAAATTTTTCTAGATGTTTTTTGACTGCCATAATTTTTACAAGTAGCCAACTCTTATGGTTATTAACCTCTAAACGGACTAGTTTAGTTTTGGGTATCTTAAAAAGTGTGTATGTGCAATGGGTAATTAAATCTATAGGATTACGGATTATTTCGTCACGCCCATAGTAAACACTTGATGAAACGTTTCATAGTTCGCCATAGTTTGTCAACAGAAAAGTGGAAAAATAAAAAATAAAAATCAGCGCTGAACGACGTGTAAATGTATTGTACATGTGATACCCAAACAAAATTAACAGTAGATCGCCACGCCCGCTAGAGGACAATATTTGAAATGTCGTGACGAAATATTTCGTCATACTCGCTACAGTTGCTTTTTTGGAATGAAGAAATATTTCGTCATACCCGGCTAACAGGTTAAGAATAAAGGTAGCCTTCAACATTGTAATAAAAATATTAACAGACACCTTAGAAGCCTAGTATCGTAACTCACATTCTCCGAATATTGGGTTTTAAGAAAATCGTAAAAAACCGCAGGAGCACACATGAATATTTATGGCAACTGAAAAGTAGCACTTCTTAAGATGCTAAATATACTAAACCATGAAAAATACTGATTGCTGTTTGGTTATCTCTAACCGTATCATATTATTCGTTAAGCTTAAACACCGATAGTGATCTCTGACTTTAACAGTGTTTATCATGAGTTTTGATACCAAGCTCCTCTCCTGAATCCGTATCATGGTGTCAGTGCATATTATATTTTGGCAGTGATGTTTCAGTAGCATATTATGAAATAAATTTAAGGTTCCGTTTCCGCATGAACAACACACAAAAAAAATACTGTGTATCATATTTTATAATAAATAAAAAGTTATAAATAATATTATTTATCTTTTATATCCGTGGGCAATATCATTACTTTCATTCTCTTATGTATTTGCATTTTTTTATTTTACATTGAGCATGTTTATATTTATGAAAAAAATCATATCTATGTATGTATGACCTTAAAAATCTTGGCAGTCAAAAAAATAATGGCCGGTTAGTAGTTTTACTATAATAATAGTATGTTACCATATAAAATGTTATATTTAAATAATATTTTAAACTTGATTGACTTTTAGGATATGTTTTTAGTTTAGTTTCTCCACATTCTTAGTGAGTTTTAAAAAATTTCTCACTCTTACCTAATTTCCTCTAAAATAAAAAAAAATGTAATTTATTAGCTTATTTTTGTGATAATATATGAGAAATAATTTTAAAGTTATTTACATTTTCATGTGTTTTTTTTTAATTTGTACAAAAACCTAATGATTGTAATGTATTACTTATTCACAATCATTATGTGAAATTTATTGATATAATATAATTATTATATGAAAAGAACTCCGACAAGTATTCGATGTTTCAGCATTAATAGATAATAATTTCACAAAAATTATTGTTCGCATTATCTGAAAGACGTACTTAAAATCAATTATTGTTTACTTGCAGAATTATAGTTAATTGAAATTATTATATCTATGCAATATGATTTTGTAAAATACATTTTTTTTTTTTTTTAATAATTAAGTTACAAGAAACAGTAATAATTATGTAACATTTAAATATTTTACTTTTCAAGTACAGTATTTGCGGGTTCATTTAGACTCCTGACTGTATATTGTTTTTATTATAAATTTGTATGCATAAAACTGGCCATATGATAAATAATATATTGAAATATAAAAATTCATCCTCGAGATAGTGTTCATCATTTATTTATTGCCATAAAGTCAAATACCTACCAACATTCAGCTGTTTTGAAATGCCAGATGAATGTGGCTTAATGTACATGGAAAGATTTTTTTATAAAAAAAAATAGGTAGGTTTATTTATGCACACTCCTCACAGCAACTTTTTGCTGTGTAGACGTTAATTGTTTTGATTTGATTTCTGTCACTTAATGGTAATTTAGTCTTAACAGTTATTGAGGATGTTACTATGTATTTTGTTTGATTCATCCGAGACCCATCGATTGTTGGATGTCAAATCATAATTTTGCTTTAAAAGTGAGACACCTTGATAAGCAGATAAACATGCGCACTATTTTCACCATAAAGTGTGCAATTCTTTACTATTTTGCGTATAAAGTGTGTATTTAATTTATAATCTTATCTATGTTGCTCACTGTATATCATTACCAATATTTGAAAATGAATTCCTGGTGCACAATTTACGATGATGTTACATAAATTTCCACAAATTGAGGGACTCGCTAATGTTACGTTAAAAAAAAAAGCTTTTAATCGAAAAATAACAACAAATTAACTATATTAAGTATAATCTGTATCAAAACAGCACTGGTTGTCCAACTTCGTATAAATGAAATATTTATGCCTCTTTTTTTATTTTTGACCATTCTGTACTTTCAGTGAATGTTTTTTTGTGATAATGACTTAAATTGATCCTCATAAGATACTTATAGAGAAATATTAAACAAAACATACTGGTTGATTATACTTTACCTGTCGAACACTGACAATAAAAAGCACCTCTCTCTAACTAAAGGTCGCTGAAAAAGGTATCAATATCCTTACCGTGCAAATTTCTCAATTATTCATATTTTATCAAAATTCATCTCCAGAATACGAAATAAATACATTTGATTTGAGTTTTGTAATTTGATACAATATTATTTTTGCTTTTAACATAAAAATAGAATAAGCGTTTCCCATGTATGTTGTTGATAACACGCACAAATAAGAAAATGCTCTCGATTTGAATACCTTTAAAATTTGAACTGTTTAATTGTGTACATTTTTTTTTTGTCTTGCATACATTTATATAGAAATTCCACCGAGCGCTCTCGGTCAGCTGTGAGATTTTTTCTTACTTTATGAATAGGTTATATTATTATTTTTTAATAAGCATTAACTACATCAAAAAAAAAATGTTTTATGTAAACCAAAGATTTCACTTTATTCAAAATAAATACTTATAAAAAACATTATCCACTATCTTCAATTGATACTAATTTATCTTCAATATACCTTTAAATAAATTTTTTTCATAATAGATTAATAATATTTTCGAAATTTTTAATCTGTGTTAAACCAAATTTGATAATACAATTATTCTCAATCTGAAGTAATAATGTACAATTATGTTTAATTTATACAACCGATATTAAGTAAACAATGTTGATGACTAATGATTTAAAAATGAATTATTGGGTAATGGACAAAACAGAACAGTGACGAAACAAAATATTGACAATTCAGAACAGGGGAGAAATTAAACACATTATTTCTGTGATATCCATTTATGAATTAAATACATATACAACACAACTTAGAAGGTATATATATAAATATTCAATGTTATGATCTTAGTTGGACTATCTTCAGTTTTATGCATAGTTAATATTTATTATAACTTTGAATTTGGCCTGCAAACCTTTTTAAATACCCTAATTTGAATTTGGAAAAAGTACATATTGATAGCTTTGTGAAACGAAAGATTCCATGTTGTGAGCAAATCAACTGACTTATATATATCTCAATGCATATTTAGCAGTCTGTCTAAGATTTTTTTTAAAACACTGCCTATATTTGATGATGACACCTAACTTTTAACATTTATTTGATTGTGGCATTGTATTTTCAAAAAAAGATATCTAAGAAACGTGTTAGTTTTGAATATCTTTTCCAAATTTGCCGATCACATACTTTTGAAATTGCATACAAACAGGACGCTCTGATGTCATTTATCTGAACTGCAATTCTCACAAATGATTATGAAATCATTCATAATTTCACTTGGGTGATTTAAAAACATTGTACATTGTACATGAAAAACTCTCGGACAGTTATTACATCCTAAACACTGCATTTGCTCATCTTCTTTTATAACATTTAGACAAGAAGCACAAGTTTTCAATATTTTCGTAACATTACCGTCTTCGTTATGTTCTTCCGCTATACTGCTTTCAAGTTGGTCATATTTCATTTTAGCACCTTTGGAAAATTGCTTATTTATTTTGTTACGTTTAACAACACACCATTTAGTAGATGATGTGCAAGGTGGTATTCTTTCATTAATCCGATTCCATTCTTCCTGATCTAACACTTCGAGTGTGACATCATCTTCATTAAGTAATTCTTGGAATTCTTCATCGCTCGTATCTTCCGATGACATTTCTATGTCTTCCGTCTTGATTTCATTTTGCATCATGTATTCTTGATCTGAATTCGAGTCTTCCTCGGGTGGCAGCTGACATCTAGTTTTTTCACGCTCAATTTCTTCAATAACAATATTGGGGTCGATACCCCGTTTGGTCAACTTTTCATTTATCAATTCCATTATTTTCTTCGCTTCGTCAAATGGGTTTTCACGGACCTCCAAAAATGGAAATTCCAGCTTAGACTTGATGGGATTGAATTTATATTTAGCATATTTTTTAACATCTATGACTTGAGGATCAAAGGGATACAGGCCACACTTTCTAAACGCCTGAGAAATACTTTCAGGAATAGACGTATCCTTTAGAATAGCATCGAGAAACTGGCTAAAATTGGTTACTGTCAGCGGGCCTTTATTATTTGCAGACAGTTTTTGCCACATCGCCAACGTATTCTTCCAATCAGACCTGAGAGGTTTGAACACGCTCAAGTTGGCAGGTTGCATTAAATGAGTTGCGTTCAGCGGAAGAGAGTACAAAATGATATCGTGGCTTTCACAAAATTCACTCAATTCTAAAGTGATGTGTGATTTACGGCCATCCACAAAAAGTAGAACCGGTTTTTGCACATTTTGCTCATCAAGCCAAACATTAACAACGTCGACAATATATTCATAAAATATCTCACTCTTCATCCAACCGGTTTCCGACAAACCTACCAACCAATGAGAAGGCATGCTGTTGACGATATCTGATCTCGGTTCCATGTGAGGAAACACGACCATTGGTATCACTATCTCTCCACTAGCTGTAAAAACTAATAGGCAAGTAATGGTGTCTTTTTTGTTTTCTATTATATTATGTACATTTTGGTAACGCTTTGAGCCGGTGATGACTTCAGTGTTTGGACATAAATTGAAACTAATTTCGTCCCCATTTAAAATACGAGTTGGGTCTTCAAGAATGCCTTCCGCATCCATTCCAGCGAGATGCTCCATCAGCTCAGCGTACCACCGATCGATGCCGTGTTGTGTTAATCCTGACTTACTTTTACAAACGCTTCTTCCATCACGAATACTGTTAACAATCTTTGGATTTCTCTTCAGGAATGAGGAGTACCATTTTTTACCTGGACGGCCATCTTTAAAAGGAGTTTTTCTACCGTTGGCTATGATATTCATTTGAACAGTATCCAAAATATCATTCTGTTTGATAGGAAACCCGCACTTTGTCAAAGAAATGCACCATTTTGTTAATTTTTTTTCTTCTGGTGCAGTAAGGTAAGGATCTGGACCCACCTTCCCTATGCCTTGTGGAAGTTTTCCAGATACTTTATCTTGCAAAGTTGAACGTGGTATTTTATATTTTTTGCTTGCTTTTCTTATTGAAATTTTAAGGTTTTCTATATCACTGTATGCCCGTTTTAGCGAAAGTTCATTATAATTCTTCTTACTGGAAGCCATTTTCTCTAAAAATTAGAAATTCACAGAAATACAATAAATATTCAACTTACTGAGAATAATCGGTTTGAAGAAAATAATTGAAAGCTTTCCTGGAATATTTTTCTCTCTTACGATATATCCCACCACAGCACAAACATTATTGAAGGAAAGGGAATCTTTCTAAAAAAAAAACACCCATTTTTTATGTCTCAGTACAGTTTGGTACAGTTCTCAGGCGACAATATTCTTCAAGAACATTTTAATCATATACTATGCCCTGCATTTGCTGGGTTGAATAAAGAACTAATGTCTTTTAAATATCTGGAAACGTCATATTTTGAGAGAAATTGGTTCGCGGTGGCAGCTTATAATGACAACATCATCTGACAACAAGATTTATTTTTAATCACGTTTATTGAAATTGTTTCAGATGACATTGATTTAAATATCGAATTTTTACAATGTATATAGCTTTAAAAGAACCGCTTCGGATAATAAAATTAA